>CABFOQ010022007.1:0-14597 GCA_900660455.1 Gephyroberyx darwinii | reverse complement strand
TTCTAATCATAATTTTCACTAATATGGGCAAGTCAGCATGAAGGTATTGAAAATAACTGGTTTTGTGTCATTCAAACAGTAATTTATTGACGGTCCCTAAGTGAAACCCCTGTGGTTAAGAGCAAGCTAACTTCACTGCGGTATGTAACTCTCATAACTGGGTATGTGGTGTCTAGTAACTGGACGTATCTATCATAACTGGGTATGCGGTGTCTAGTAACTGGGTGTATCTCTCATAACTGGGTATGTGGCGTCTACTTTGCACAGGCTTTTGAATTGTTCGGCCTCCCATACTCTGCAGTGATAGTTTCGGCGTCTGGTCAATTTTTTCCACAAGCCGCGAGCAAATGTATCAAGCCAGGCAGGAAGTCTTGGCAGACCTTTACTTGCTACAAAGCTCATATTTATGTCAGGTGGTGTGACGTTCTACTAGACTTTAGTCTCTGCAGGCTAGCTACTCTGCCTACCACTGCTTCTGTTATCTGTCTGTGTCTCTCTGCTTCTCATCTACCCATCTGTCTTGTCTTACTGTTTGTCCTTGGAGTTGTTTTCCTTAAAGTCTTTTTGTAATGAGCCGTGGAAGAGTTGGTAAAGCAAAACATGATGCATTATTGATTCCAGCTATGGAGCTCTAAGTCTGTTAATGGCGGTGATGCTCCACAAAACATCTTAAGTTGTAGATCATAGCCAGAGAAGATGTAAAAGACAGTTGAGGGCCTTGTCAAGAGTAAAGCAGGCAGATGGGTGTTTATGATTGAACATTATTCCAAAACACTGGTACCATATTAAAGCATTATCCACTAGCTTGGCAGACACCTACCTTGGACTGGTTCCAACACTCAGAAATACATGCAAAGTGTGTTTACCTCTTGTACACTTTGTTGTTTCCAGACTGGGATAAAACCCCTAAAATAAGTTGCTGATCTATCTTATTTATGATAACATCAGAATCTGTATTCATGCCAAAGCTTCCAGTAACAGGAGTTTAACACCTTGAACCCTGCTGCATGATTTAGAATCACAACTTGACCTTGTCATATTCTTCAGTGTGACATAAAGCAGTATATAACCTAAAAGAAGAGGTTTTATCAGCTACTAATACTACCAGAAATCAGAAATCAGAAACAGGTTTATTGCCAAATATGTTTTCACATACAAGGAATTTGTCTTGGTGTTTGGTGCATAACAATAAACAATAACAATAAACAATAAACATAGCAAGAGGAAAAATAAAAACAAAACAAGAATAAAAGCAAGTACTTTAAAGGCAAAGGTCCAGAATACAATATAAAATAGAGAAATTCACACTAAATTATATGAAAAGATAGAAGAAATAAAATAATAATAATAGCAATAGAATGAAAATGTGCCATATACATGTGCAAAACAATGCGCACCAACACAGCGAGGCAGCCATCTGCGGCACCATCTTAGTACTTAGTACATCTTAGTACTTTAGTACTCAGTACTTTTAACAATGTGGTTACTACTACTGATACAAATAATCATACTGTTCCTACTACTATTACTACTACCAGTACTACTACTACTAAGACTGCTGCTGCTAGTACTACTACTACTAGCAAAGCTACTCCTTCCTTTTCGAACTACTGCTACTACTGATGTTACAACTTTTGCTACGTATGCTGTTACTTCCAAAACTATGACTGCTCCACTTACTACAAGTAATACTGATACTATGAGTGCTGCTACTTCTACCGCTACTTCTTGTGACACAGATCTGTTTTCACATCAGTTTGAACAGCTGATCTGGACCACATAGGGTACAAAATCAGATCCCGAGGCATGTGACCTACATGCGACTTGTATTTGAGCATTGCCAACTAAGTAAATCTTACGTCATTCACCTGAGACAACTGTCTGTATTTTGGACCCATGGCAGCTTGGCTGAGCCTCCATTCACATGGAGGACAGCAAGGCACAACAATGGAAAGAAAGCTAAATAATTGACTTGATTGGTATTTGGGGAGACACCTTAATTTGATCAAAACTCAAAGGCATATCATAACCGAAACATGTTCAAAACAAGCAGGAGAAGCATAGGTACACTCATTGTAAGTCTGTAAATCTCTGGATAAAAGCATCAGCAAGTAAGTAAGTAAAGCTTTATTCATATAGCACCTTTTTAAACAAAGGTCACAAAGTGCTTCACAAAATGCATAAATACACAAAAATAAACAGTATAAAGACAAATTGGACGAGACAAACTTGTAAAACACAGTATATGAAAACATAAAATGATACTAAAACACATAAGAGCCTAAATCCTTGAGAGAAACATACAGTAAGAAATTAGAAAAACTGAAGACTAGCATCAGTTATAGTGATATGCAATGGAATAAAAATGTGTCTTCATGAACACTGAACAGGTAACCTTTCATCCAGGGGAAGGTTGTTCCAAAGTTTAGGGGCAGCAGCAGCAAAAGCACGATCACCCGAGGGATGGCTAAAAGATTCTGATTAGATGACCTGAGGGGTCTCACAGAGTAAGGACACAGTTAGTCAGCAATATCGTCAGGAGCCAGACCGTGCAGTGCCTGGTAAGTGATTAAAAGGAGTTTGAAATGAATTGTAAAAGTCGCTGGGAGCCAGAGAGGCCAGTACAGGGGTAAGTACAGGGGTAAGTACAGGGGTAAGTACAGTCGAGCAGCGTTTTGGACCAATTGCAGTCTGGGTACAGTAGTCTGGCTAAGGCAAGTGAACAAGGAGTTGCAGTGGTCCAGTCTAGAGGATACAAAAGCATGATTGACTTTCCCAGTCAAAAGACAGGGAAGCTCTAATTTGAAAAAAGCAAGGCTGAACTAACATTTGGATGTGCTGCTCAAAATTACCTGACGGTCAAAAAGGACGGTCAAGTTCTTAGAACCAGCTCCAACCAGCTTCAAACCAGCTCCGACCTGACTGGCCAGCTTGTCCAGGTCTGCCCCCGTTGCATCCTCCGGGACAGGTCGGCCGCTGCTGTCGGTCCCGCTCTCTCTCGCTAGTGACAGAGTATTTTGCTGTCCATTCTTTGGTAATAAAAACATGATATTCAGAGACCACTTTTCTCCTTTTTGGCTTTTTTGGGATAGGGTGTACATCCTATAAACTATGATCCTAAAGTATGATTTAACTAAATCGTCAACACTGAAGCTGCTGCTTGCATTAGGCTACTCGACACTTTTCCCATCATATCACGACTTTATTCTCATAATATTATGACGTTATTCACATAATGTTACAACCTCATTCTCTGAAAATTATGACTTTATTCTCGTAAAAGGCCTATTATGAGATTATTCTCGAACTATTACGACTTTAATCTCGTAATATTACGACTTTATTCTTGAAATATTAGATTTTTTCTTTTAAACAGTGGCCCTAAAACGTCATCATACTAATGGGCCAAGAAAGGTTGAAATTATTTTCAAACCCTACAAGTATTTCTGTTTTTTCCCGATTTAACTGGAGGAATTTTTTGGGACATCCAGTTAGTGATGGCTGCCAGGCAGTCCCTTAAGATGGCTAGGGAACTTAAGTTGTTTCTTTTCACAGACACAGACAGCTGTGTGTCTCTATCGTAACAGTGAAAACAAATGTTAAAATGCTGTATTACATGACCCAAGGGCAACATGTACAAGGAGAACAGAGTTGGACCAAGAATGGCCCTTTAAAGCACCCCACATGAGGATACAGAGTAGGAAGACGTATATTCACCAATAGACACAGAGAATTTTCTATTTGATGAATAGGAGATCAACCACTTTAAAGCAGTTGCTGATATGCCCACCCATTTGTCAGACCTGTCCAAAAGAATATCATGATCAATGGTGTCAAACGCTGCACTGAAATCGAGTAGCACTAAAATGGAGCATTAACCAGAGTCGGCATGCATTAAGATGTCCCCAGTAACTCTGAGAAGAGCAGTTTCATTGCTGTGCTTATGCCAAAAGCCATAAGGTTGTCCTAAATTAATACTTGACCTGTTGAATTTGAAGAAATCACACACTCATGATGTTCCAGCAAGCAGGGGAGCTATGGTGCTTTATGTAGCCCTTCTACTAAGGGATGTTCTAGTAACTGTGACAGATATTGATATCCAATAGTCTCCTCAGCGAGCAGCCACCATCAATACCTGTACAAATTAAAATCCTCTAAACCTTACCAAGCTAGCACAGGAACAGGAAAACAAACAATGGCTCAGAAGGATTGACAATGTCACAGGACAAAAATGCCAGTCTGAGTCCCTCTGCAGGAGCATTTCATCATTTGCTTTTGAACAAATAATGGACCTTACAGAGACACAGATACAGAAACTGTTCATTGAAATGGCAAAGGTACATAAATCATTTTGGAATGGGCCAAAACTCTTATGATTGTGATATTAATGAAACAAAGCAGACCTGGCTCAAACTTTTAAAACCTTGTAACCCTAACCCACAAAAACGCTCTTAATGAGGAACATGCACTGAGAAGCACTTCAAGAGTTAACATGGCAGAAATCTAACTGAACTGTGTTTGATGTGTTTTTCTAGATGGTACAACAGATGAAAAAATAAAGGCAATTACTTTCATGCAAGCCTATTTATGTGTGTGCTTGTGTGTGCATTTGTATGTGTGTGTTGGTGCATGCATGTGTGTGTATGTGTTAATCTTCCATTCTGTAAAGTAATAGTATGACCAGAGCAGTCCTGTCCTATGAGAGAACTACTGGGGAACTAGTAAAGCCAGTCTAATGTCAGGTATTGGCGTCATTGACACTAACCAGCCCGTCCCAGCAGGTTCCGTCTCTGCAAATCAGAAATCACTGTCACGTACGGTGTGACATCTGGGGATTGTTAGGCTGTTCTTTTGATTTATGCACCTGTCACAACGTTATGGCCGTTCTGAATGAAACAAAATCCACAAAAAGAGATCTGGCGGTATATTATTCTTGCCAAATTCCACACTAACACCAATTCCTCCTCAGGGGGCTCTCAGCACTGAAAGGTTCTGCAACTCAGAGAGGAAACAATTACTGCCTGAGTAGGAAGCAAATGAACTCAACAGGGACCCAACCCAGTGACCAGCAAACTCATCCCACTGCTAAAATTGATAGGAGCAACGTTCAGGTGCTCTGTGGGCTTTCAATAGCACAGCACCACGATGGATTGTTTTACAGCCAGAGGTGAAATCTGAACAGGGCCGAGGCAAGACTGTGTAGCGTAGTCTACAGGGGCATGTGTACCACTGTCAAACCCACTCATATAGTCCCCTATTTCATCAAGGGTTTGTACCCTATTGCTGCACTGTTATTCCTTGTTTCATCATCTTTACATTGATCTTGGCTAAATGCTAAAATACAAATTAAAGCATGAGATGCCACCAGCTGCTGCGGTATTGACTTAAAGTTGTGTACTGCACACAGCAGGTGTCAATTAAGCTAATGCACCGAATACACCGTACCAATGACACACTTCCAACGTGCAAACAAAGTCTGGGTTGTGGAACAGATGAGCACCTTTCCCCATTTGGTAGACTGATTTTATGGGGTGTTTGAAACAGTCTGAGGTGTGATGCAACTCACGAGACCATGGACAACTTGGATGACTGGATGAAAGTGTACATGAGGAGAATCTATGTTACCAGTGACATAGAGGCTGTTATCAAAATTAGAAACAAATTATTAAATAAGTAAAACTATAAATAAATACAAAAAGAAATGCATAGAAATCTGGCAATAAATATATAAATAACAATACAAAACGTCAATGCAATAACAATATGATCTATATAGTAATTTATTTATTTACTTCTGTAGTTCTCCCTACTATGAGAATGAGGCTGTGGTGTCTTGGTGCACTGCGTGATTGGTTTTGCCCTACTTGGCTGACAACAAACAATTTCGTCTGCCACAAACTTGAAGTCTTGCCACATTGTCAACATAACTTCATAATGTGGCTGTAAGTTGACCACTGCCAAGAAGACTGGCCAGGCCAACTGCTGTGATGGTTGATGTCACAATATCTGGAGAATTTAAAGATCTGGCTACCACTGCACTACTCCATGTAGACAAAATCAATAAATGCTGAAATGAATGAATAAGGACATTTATTATTTATTTTTTCTTCATTATGCACTGTTTTACTCATTTATTTAATTATGTTCACCTTTATTTTTTAATTTATTTATCAACAGATTTCTCTGCATATTATTTTAGACATTTATTTATTTAGTATTTATTCATGGCTAATTATTTATTTGTTTGTAATTATGACCGATTTTATCATCTAAAGCCATTTGGTGCTCTAATATGAATTTCCTGAAAGAGCGTGACATTGCTGTGGGAGCTCAGGATTAAAACTTTGCAGCATACAACCTGTGTGATGCTTTGTCTATACCTCAGTCAGAATTCATGTTTCACTCTCCAGATAGAGTGAGGTGTGGGAGGAAATTGGGGAAGAGTGGCAGTCAGGAAGTGCGGCACAAAATTAATCTGCCTACAAGAAAAGCCACTTGTCAGAATGCTTTCTAAAATTGGGAGCACACTGTCACACACTGACCACCCTGATCCAGGCTGAAATATAAAGCATAGCAGAAAAATAGAGAACCAATTAAAGTGGTGACTAAGTGAGGTTTGATTAAAACTCATTTCTCTGTGTGACTTGTCATCCCATGAAGAGCAAAGTTTACCTAAACTCCTATCCCACCCATGATAGCATATATAAAACCATTTAACATTTTCCAACAGGAAATTACACTTTAACAGCGCTGAGTGAATGACAATTTGAAATAAAAAATCTTTTAATAAATAGGATACTTATAATATTCACAAAGGAGGGATTTTTTGTTTGGATATGAAGTTTTCCATTACCACATAATAAATTGCAGCTCTGTGAGTGACATTAATTCCTCTGGTCGTATTAAGGTACCTTTTATTAATTTACACCTGGTCAGTGCTGGCTTTCCATCAATGGTCGTCATTTTTAAATGCACCGAGTAAACACCAAAATGAGTAAAAAGCTAGACACAAATGATTTGATTTGGAACCAGTAATGCATTTAGATTAAGAGCGCTCTCAGACACTAAATGATTGCAGTGGTCATCATGCAGCAAAGCTCTTAAGCCCGCTAATGGGCACATATGATGTCCTTTGACCCCTTGCTGTAATCAAAAGGTGGCTGTGCACCCACACCCCACCCACAGAGTGCTGGGATAACATCTGGCTAACAATCTCATCAGCTTGGTCTGGGTGAGCTGTAGTAGGTAGGCTGCTGTTGTTGCTTATGATCATTGGAGGAACCAGTTGCATCAACTTTGGCGTGGTTATTGAAGAACGTTGTTCCAAATAATACAAGACAACATTTGACATAAGTGACACCCCCTCTCCAAAAATTATTTCTATCATAAAATGAAATCTTGAAAAGACAATAAGTAACTTTAGCCCTTGTTTCACAAAATAATAACTGTATATTTTAGAGATATTGAACAATAAACTTAAGGTGTTCATTGTTTTATTTTAAGGAGCGTCAAATAACTCTTCACTGTGTGATCATCAGCTGATTTCATTAGAAGTCAATTAAGTTAATCTAATGATACTGGCTTCATATTTGAACAAAATCTCAAGGCACATCTCAGCTCAATCATCAATTGGGAAGTCACTGGACTAGAGTGCCAAGTGTAGAGTGCCTCTCACAGCCCAGTGGGTAGACATACTCTACCGTATAGAATAGCACAGCATTGCATTGTGTGGTATTGAATAGTTTTGTTCAAACGTATGCAGTTCTTTTTCCTTAAAATGTGACTGAGGAGCGACTACTTTGTCTTTATTCATTGAGTCTTAATGATATCACATTAAGTCAGACATACAACTAGGTCACAGAGAGGCAATAAGAAAGAAAGTGGGTAGTGTCTTGGCTGTCACAGTTGTTTAGAGTTATACAATTTAATTGCTTTCACCAAGACATTTGTATGGAAAATTATGCAAAGCTAGCTCGAGCATCATCCTGTTTTCCTGCGTTTCTAGCTCCCAACAGTCTGAAACCACTAACTTTCAAACCATCTGCCGTTTGATATTCTCTAAGAAAATAAGCGGAGGCGGTGATTGGTTAACAATGTTGTGCCCTTTCCCGAGTGGGCGCATCATCATCATCAACATGGCCGACTCCGAATAGACAAATTATGTTATTGCCTTTCTGCACGCCCCTTTCCCCACCTGGCATGCTGCAGGAGGAAGCAGCAAGGTACTTAGACTTGTTGCCATGACGATGTCCGCTGATGTGAAATATCGGCGGATATCATGTCACAAACCACGTTGCGTGACTGAAAAAGAGTTAACATGTAGCCCCCTGTACTGTGCGAATGCCTTGTGACCCCGAAAAAGACCAAGATCACGTGGACAAATTGGGAATGTATGATTGGTTCCTAGTGACGAAAGGTCCTCCAATCAGCAAAGACCCCGCCCACTGGCCCTGCATGACGTCCCTTAAGGAAACTGATGACTGAGCAGTCAATAACTTATTCTATATTCCTAGTTTTATGAAGTTTCAGGTGTAAATATGTAGAACTGAGCACATTCTGTATCAGTTTATTTTTGACAAAATGGTTGCCAAATATTACAGAAGTCATTGTATAGCCTTTGTATTTTAACCAAAAACTACCAAAAAGACTTCTTCTGGCACCAGGCAGTCTTCCTTTCTCCGTCTTGAGAAAGGAAGACTTCCTTTCTTCTCAGTTGAGACTGACACCAGGCACCAAATCCCTACCTGCTCCAGGGCCACTGCTCTGGATTGCACTCCTGCACTGCGCTCCTCTGCTGAAATGTGCTTGTGTAAAGTATATGTGTCAGAGGGATACAGAAAGAAACAAATTCCTTATTAAACTGTGCATAATATGGCGATTGAGTTCCCTAATGATGTTGTTGTTTTCCTACTGAGCTCCCTGACTAATTCATAATCTAGCCTCTGGAATTGCCATGGATAAATGAGCAGTCTTCACAGTGAGCTGCACTTAGCACCCATTTACAGAAACAGTGCACAAGTGCGGTGAGAAGCATCAGCCTAGGAACAACAAAGCCAGCTGGGAGGAAACACTCTCCGTTCACCTAGGGCCCAAATACGTAAAGAAAGTTCCTTTTTATATTTCTGGTGGAGTTTGACATTAATTAATAATTAGAGCATATACATCAGCAATATTGTGTGGCGTTGTATCTAATTACATGCAATGTCATGCAATGTCCACTTGCAATGTCCAGAGCAAGAAAGCAGTTTCATTCTCTGAGCACATATGCTGCTCATCATGTGCATGTGCTGCAGTGAGCCCTGCTGTGGGATCCATGGGAAGCAAAACTTGGTCATTTGAAGAGACACACTATGGAGCAGCTCGGCAAATTATGAAGCAATAATGTGGGGATGAGCGTACCAAAGCTGACCAATCTGAAACCAAACACTTCTGCCCTCTTTACTAATTGACAATGTGACCTGTGTAAGTTAACCCTGACCCTCCTTGTTACTAGTCTAGGACTGAATGAACATTTAAAATGGCATTTCATATCTGGAGTACCTGGGTTTGTATTTCAAATGTTAGCTGCCATTACTAAGTGCCTAAGTGGTGCATGTCAGGGGTATCCATTCCAGTTATTTTGATCAGCTATAGTTGCTGTAGGATGAAAAATATAACATTTTAAAAAACTAGGCAGGAGTTGATGTTGTAGTAGGCCTATCCTGGTTGTATCGGTTGTATCAAAGCTTAATTCTGACTCCAAGGATTTTATTTTACTATTATGCCTACAAGAATGACAAAAAGACAGGTCAGGAATTCAATCTCAGACCTTACTGTTAACGGTCTGATACGAAGCTGTCTTTAATCTTTTAAACCTATCGATAAATAATCAAGGGACTTTATAAGATGTTAAATCCTAACTTGTTTCACTTGTAAATAAACTATGGTATGGTATCCTCATCCCTAAACTATCCAGCTCAACATGAGTAATTTGTTCTCACTATGAACCCCATTCCATTTCCATGTATTCATTGCCCTGCACTTTAGACACTTCATTCCCCTTCACATTCATTCACCCATCACCATTCCCTGGGGTGGCTGTGACTCAGGAGGTAGAGCGGGTCGGCCTCTATTCAGAAGATCGGCGGTTCGATCCCCGCCTCCTCCAATCCGCATGTAAATGGGTGCTAACCGCATGGTTAGTCTCCCCTGATGTGCAGGTTGGTACCTTACATGGTAGCCCCTGCCATCTGTGTGTGAAAGGGGTAAATGAGAATGTATTGTAAAGCACTTTGAGTGGTCGAAAAGAAAGGCGCTATATAAGTACAGGACATTTACCATTCCTTAACTCTGTATACATGTACCATTTATAAGTTCATAAATGTATACATTTTTTAGTATTTATTTTTTTTAGGGCTTGTATTTTGTACCTTGCCGTTGTATTTTGTATCTTCTTGTGATACTGTACTCATTGATCCATATAATTCAGAGTGCGTGATAAAATGTTGATGAATTATTTGTGGTTTGGGAGTGCTGTCAAATGATGGTGGAAATCTGAGTGTTCACTGTCTTGAATCTCAATTTAACTAAAAAGTGGAGGCAGCGAGTGACTTTTTTGGGAACATTCAAGCTAAGTGGCCACTTGATCACGTCTTCACACTGAGACGACCGCAGTTACAATCGAAGAACAGCCTCTCTGACATCTCTGATGGATTATTTCCTGGTGGTCACGGAAGTGCTACTGATCCCTGTGTGTGTCAGCCACTTGAACATCTGGAGCAAATGGATTGAAAATCAACTAATTCCTGCAGTTTCGATGAAAAGCAGCCAGGGGCAATGAACCAAGTAGGAGAGGGAGGCGATATGGAAAATATAGTCACAAGGGAGATGAGGCGAGGTTATCCATATGCACTACAGGTAACACTACACTAATCCTGTCCAACTGCTAGTGAGATGGACTGCTCTAAACCTTATAGTACTTCAGTCACCTCAATGTTAAGACACTCAATCAACTTAAAGCTAAAATCAATAAGAGACAGCAAGAGTCCCAAAGGAGTGGGATTTACACTGGTTGTGTCTCTCTACCTCTGTCTCTCTTCTCTCTCTCCACCTCTCTCTGTCTCTCACACACACATCACATACCTTTCCTCATTCTCTCCCTTTATGCCTCTCCCTCTCTCTCAGGTCAAAGACAAATGGGAATGATATCTTCTCTATCTTTCTGTATGATTTCTTATTTCTCTCCAGATTCAGATAGCATTGAATACCGGTCTGACTAGACTGTGGTTCATTCAGGTTATTTCACAATGCAGTGTGCTCCATAAAAAAGCATATCAACCACTTGGTTTGGGGACACCAGCAACTGTTTTTCCATCAGCTAGTATCCCTGTAACACTACCCTGCCCCTCTGCTTGTTCTGTCATATGCTGCCACTCTATGTTGTTCCCCTTTTTCTATGTTTCCTATCCCATGTAGCTATCCTATCCCTAGCCCTGCCCCGCCTTCCTACCTGGTCATGCCTGCTCTCTGCGCTGTTTGCCTGCGCTTTTGTGTAACTAGTTGTTTTATGCTTGTTTTGTACCCTGTCATGCCTCTGTCTCAGCCTGTTGTTTACTGCCTGTTGTTTATTGCCTGTTGTTTACTGCCTGCGCTTTTGACTTGTATGCCGTTGCCTAAACATCTTCTGCTAAATTAAGAAAGCCCAACAATGGATGTTTCTTCCTGCAACATATCAGGAACCTCAAAGTCTTACAACCAATCCAAGTCCATTTCTACCATTCAGTCATTAAGAGGATCATTGCATTACATCCTCTGTCACTGGTTAAACTCCAGCTGTACTGTCCACACTGCTGGGCAGGGTAATTGACTATCAGCTGCCCTCCATTAAGGAGTGGCACAAAGAGTGAAGAAGAAGGCATGAGGGATTTCCACTCACCCTGCACACCCCGACAACCACCTGTTCAAAAAAACTGTATTCTGGCAGATGTGTCAGATCATAAAGACCAGCAAGACTCACCACTTCAGAGGCTTCCAATAGCGTTCGGCCATATGGTGACAAAATCTCCTTTTGTAGACCCTCTCTCACTTTCTATCTCTCTCTCTTATATATTGTTGTTTGTTTTAATGACGATGAAATGAAATTAACCACCACAATTTTGATGCACCCTGCCTGTCTGATGCAACCCAAGAGGCTTTGGGTGCAACGATGTGAGGGATTCTGGCTCTGTTCTCTCTTCTGCCCTTTATATTTCTCAAACACACACTCCCAAGCACACTGGGCTTTTATGATTCCAGTGAATTAGATCTCCTGCATTTCTTCAAAAACTCACGCTGGCTCCAAGACTGTCTAGATGGGTTTTATTTTTTCATACTCTCAGCTGAAGAGGCTTTGTTTACTTTGTGCTCTGTAACAAGGGCTGGCTGACAATTCAGTCAGAGAGGGCTGAGATCCAAAAGAATATATCCACAATTTTAACTAATTTGACCTTACATTCAATTCTAACCTGAATGTAAAATTCACTCATGGCCATTATCAATTCTTAATTATTAGCAGTTTAATTTTAGAACAGGTTGGCCTAGCGGTTAGAGAGGCTGACCCATGACCGGAGGGTGTATTCCAGCTGTGATTGTAAAAATGACTGGTGTCACAGCTACGGTGCCCACCAACACTGCCGAAGTGCCCTTGAGCAAGGCACTTAACCCTAAAAAACTGCTCCAGGCGCTGTTCAATGGCTGCGCTCTGACCTGAAAATGCATGTGCATGTGTGTGGGGTGATTTGTGTGTATATCTAGTCATGGGTGTGCAGAAAAAGAATTTGACTGCATGTATGTGTATGTGTGACGATGAAAGTTCATTCCTTTAATCACCATTACACCCGTTAGGAACGTGTCTGTTTTTATGCACCTCTATACACATGTTACTAGAGAATGGAGGGCTGTTCCTAGATCAGGTAGCATTTAGAGTCTTGCTATGGACATGGAGGTTTGGCTGTACAGCAAGAGAACTTCAGTTTAGACGTGTTTGTTGAAACTTGTTCAACTACGGGTTTGACCTTGTGAACTCTTTTCCAGATGGTGATGTTTAATACATTGCTCCACCCTAACCAAATCTCCTTATGCTGGCATGAATATTCAGAAATAAGTTCTGAGTTGATTTTTTTTCATGCATTTTTCAATTCAGCATGAGATAATGCTGAGGATTGTTGCTAACGCCCAAGAAATTTCTCCTCCAACTGAAATGTGTACTCAGTTTGAATGCCTATGTGATTTTTTCGTCTCTCTCCTCTTTGTTGCTTTTCTCTTTTGTACCCCCATCAAGTAGGCCAGTTGCCATGGGACTCCAAAACAAGCCCATCTTTTACATGCCTCTCAGTGGAATGGGTAGTCAGCTCAACACACATAGGACTGGGAGTTGAGGATTCATCTTCATGCCTGTCTCTAGTCTCAACAGTTTGCGCTCTGCCATCTGCCTTAAGGGAAGCCATTTGTATGTTTAACAATATGTTTCAACATTTTTTTTTTTTTGCAGAGTCAGTATAATGTTAAAAGCTGTTTTTTGGGAAGTTGATTAGACTTGTCTTTAGAATTTGATCCTAATTTCACAACTGCCATTGGTTTTAGATAAAATATGTTGATTTGTTTGCGTTGGGACAAAGATGGAGATTAACAGATATTAAAACTATTTGGTGTAACTTTTGAACACCAAATAGTTTTTGAAATTTGTCACACGATCACCCTGACTGTAATAAACTAAATAAGTTACAACAAACATTTCCACCAATCCAGATATGATCATTTTAATAGGATCTGCTA
Source organism: Gephyroberyx darwinii (assembly GCA_900660455.1). Taxonomy (NCBI): domain Eukaryota; kingdom Metazoa; phylum Chordata; class Actinopteri; order Trachichthyiformes; family Trachichthyidae; genus Gephyroberyx; species Gephyroberyx darwinii. The sequence goes on along the minus strand of CABFOQ010022007.1, from coordinate 806 downwards.
TGATGATTTTGAACAATGACACTGATGATGAAGAAAAAGATGATACCGACAACCAGCATCTACCTGTGACTTCAGATTTCAGTCTGCAGATTGGTGTGAAAAATGAGAATGAGTATTAACACTGTCCTCCTCATCTCCACGTCTCCTCCTGTAGAGTCTGCTATCCACACTTTGAACTTTGCACTATATGAGAGATCATGTTATTCATGTATCATGTGTGCTATCAAACTCCTGTAGGTTGTCAATGTATCCGCACTAATTGACTAGTATCAAAGAAAAAAAAACTATAACTATACTAGATACTTCATATCTACTGCAAACATTGTTCCCATATTTACCCATTAGCCATGTTTCAACCACAGAGCTTAACAGCACTAACCAGTGATGATGTGTCAATCATTTCTGACTAACTTTTTTCACATTTTGGAATGTGCCATCTGCAGCTAATATTAGCTTGTGGCAGACTGGGGGAGGGAGTGGGTGACGCGCAGTCTGGGTCCAGGTGAGAGTCGAGTCAGTGATTCTCCCTGGACGGCTGTGGCCAATTAGGGCTGATTGCAGCCAAGCCTTTTAACATGTATGTGACTGCATGAGCGAGTGTGCGTCAGTGTGAGAGGCTGACGGAGTGAGTGCAGGAGCCGGCAGCGATCTAGTGGATCGAGGGTCGGCTGATTGGAGAACGGAGAGTGACCTGAACCAGCAGCGTCCAAGCGGGGTCCGCAGCTGCGTTGCAGCTAATGCAGTGGCCGCGTTGGCCATAGCCTCAGAGGGCTGAAGTTGAGGGGCCAACCATCAAGGCTCCTACT
>CABFOQ010022006.1:12519-45236 GCA_900660455.1 Gephyroberyx darwinii | reverse complement strand
ACACACACACACACACACACACACACACACACACACACACACACACACACACACACACACACACACACACACACACACACTATCAGGCTGCAAATATAAACACAGATACACTCTGGATGTCAGCTAAACCACACGCAGCCACTCAGAGTTGCTCAAGACACACACACACACTGAGACACAGGCGCTGCATGCCACCCTCACCAGGAACATCTTTTTATCCATCTAATTCCTCCCACTATGAATAATGCATTTCCCTCCTTACCGAGGCTCGGGTTGAACGCATCGCTGCGCGGGTCTTTAAGGGGGTCCTTATTCATAAACAGCGGTGCAGTAAATACCAGGGCTTTGCAGCCAATTTAATGGCAGTTATGCTTAACAAATCTGCCTCAATCTAATGATCAGCCACAAAGCTAGGCTATGGGTTTAATCTGCACACAGAGGCTCCCCCGGCTCCGCGACTCACTGCATCTGCTTAGGGATCTCTCCATCCAGAGAGAGGAGAGCACGGGCCTGACATTTAATCCACCAAACACAACACTGGGATCAACACAAACATAGAACAATGTTAGTCTTTCATGAATAAGAATAACATTCAAAGTCCTAAAACACTGCAGGGACTGATGTTTAGAGATATCGATGGCACTACAACATTATGAAACGATCTGTCTCAAATCCTTGCCGTTCCCTACCTGGCCTGCCCGAGTCTTTTCTGCTTGTTATTCTGACATTGACCCTCCACCTAAACAAAAACACTGTGTGGAATTTAGCGCGTGCATTTAGATTGAGCGGAGCTTTTCCACTGCAGGTCTCCGTCTACAGCAGGGCACCGGTGAGGATAGGAAGGGCCGAAGTTAAGATGAAATACTAAACGTTAGCATAAAAAAATAAAGAATGCAGATGCAGAATAATATAACTTCTAATCTTTTAAGTTGGTTAGACCTGTTCACTTGTCATTGATCAATATTCCAATGAGAGTGCTTTTCTAGGAAAATTTAAAAAACTAAAATAAAATAAAAAACAGGTTAGAAATAAGATCATGCCTCAGCATAGTTTCTCTCTCGGATATATAGTATTTGTGAATTACAAATAGTGTGGTGAAGATATAGATAGATGTGCATGTTCTGCTTGAGACAGAGGGTCAACATGATAGTCCTGACCACTATTCAACATACGTTACGCTGACAAAATGGCACCTGAGAGCCTGAGAGACTAACTCTGCTCCCCTGACAGCTGAACACATACATGCAGGTCCCAACAGAGCTGTCACAGGGCAAAGATGACTGCATGTGCTAAGAGAGCACAAAACAAATATAGCTTTGCCTCGACAGAGCAACAAAATATTTTGTAGGTAAGGGTTTTACTAAATTCAATTTTCTAATTCCAGATACTGATGTGGAAAAATAGACAAAATGAAAATGAGAGATTTTAATGTCATAAATTCCATTGTTTAACACATAGAATGAAAGAAAGCATTCTACTTGTGAGCCCTGTGAACTGTGCCACAGACAACTGGCCAGTAAATAACCCAAGTTAGTTGAGAGAAGGGGAATTAGACCCAGAGCAGGAGTGTGTAATGGGGATGGATAGGAGGCCTGAGCCAGGGTCAAAGCTGTTTAGGGATCAATGCGGAGGTACAGGTGTACAAGCATAGGTCTATAAGAGTAAGAAAACCTTTAAAGAGAGGGGGGAGAGGGGGAGAGAGCGAGAGAGAGAGGGGGGAGAGAGAAGGAGAAATAGGGGGAAAACAAACCGTGATCATTCATTTCCATTATCACATTTAAGAACACTCTTCATGTTGGTACTGGTTTTTAATTTACAAAAGAAAGCAGAGAGAGGAAGACTAATGTGTGAACCCGAGCACAGTGATCACATCGGCAAGACAAACCGCCTCCCAGCACTACTGCAATGGAGCTTCAAGGTTGGTGACAAAACCATTGACTACTACATTTCATAAATAAACTCATACGTGCGTTTCAAGTCCATGTGCATTAAGAGCGAAATTAAAAGGCTGAGATGGAAATGTGCTAATTAAATAATACCCCACTATTAAAAGTGTCACATATATCCTGTGGAAGAAGAAAACATTGAAGAAATTGAAAATAGCCTTGACACTTGGATTAGCACTATTGATGCCATTAAAATGCTAAGTGTGTCCAAGCAATTGGCATAAGCACATTTCACTGGTAGGCTAGTGGAATGTCAAAGGAGCACACTGGTAGTAGCAATTACTATTGGCATACTGTTAATTGTGTGTGCTGCATATTTAATATCTGTGTACGTGGAGAAAAGCAGAACAAAGGTTATGTTAATATATGTTTAAGAAGCACTCACACATGTCTGTGTTTTAGCTTTTTGATGCATTCTTTAGAGAAACGCTGGTTGTTTTGGGAGATGGAAAAATATTAATTATTAAATAAATCAGAGAAAAGGTTAAATATGGATTGACGTTATCACTGTAGACTTTTCCACTGAGGAAAAAAACAGGCACATGTGTGAAGCTGTGTATATGATAACATTTTAAAGCCATAACACTGACAAGCCTTAAAGACCTCCTGTGCCCTCTTGTGGTGAAATCCCTATCCCCCATCAAACTATCGTTCATCTCCTTTTAACCAAAAGTCAAACAATTCTAAAATGTTTCCACAATTCTTTGTTGTGTCTATATCATTGGATACAGTATATAAATATAAGATAAATAAGACTTTCATGAGATTATCAGTTCATGACTTGTTCATGAACTTGTTTATGTCATGCTGACTATAGATTTGCAGTTTGTACGTGTTTATGGTTTAATTTTGCAACAAAAGAAAAGTTGTTTAGGAAAAAATCACCAGGAACAACATATATTGTTGTTGTTTTTTCATACAGAATAAACATGGGCAACATTCATTATCATTTGTGTGCTTCATTAAATGAAATCTGACTGACAAGCAAATGCTCCATCTGCTTAAGGTCAAATTGTTAAAAAACAAAAAGAGTGTTTTGCTGTTCTGATATTAAAAGAATCATAAGGGTTAGTAAGGTATTTAAGGAATTCACAACCTCCTTTGTTCAGTTAAAGTCCCCAGCCTGCTGCAAATCTGAATACTATGGTGCGAATTTGCAGCATCTCATAATATATACTGTACACAAAGCAATTACACTGTCCTGACATTCCTTGAGACAAAAGATTTGAATATAAAAGACAATTAACGATTTTATGTTTATTTGATTTCCCTCACGCTGTCGTTATCTATCCTGAAAAAAGCAGCAAGTCTGAATAAATGGCCACTACTTGTGCTAATTTAAACTAAAAGAAAGAGGAAATACATTTGTTTCCAGACCATTATATAGTGAGCCATGCATTTTCTGGGTACAAATGGACACCATTCATTACAGTTAACAATGACATCCAATTCAGCCCAGCTAATGAACTTCAATACAATCATGTTCAGTATTAAGGAATGATTTGTTGAGTCTAAGTGTATCATTTTGGAGGCTAATGTTGATGAATGCCTGGTTTTAGAGGGATAAGATGGGGACTCTGCTCGCAGGGAATAGAGGGTCTTGTCGAGCATCCTCCAAGTGCAGTACAATACCACATCACCACCTAGTGGTTCCATCATGAAAATACACTTTACTGCACCTGGAATATTACCAACAGGGCTACACAGAAAAATGACTGAATTGAGAAGACAGATAGTAGGATATTATGAAACTCACCAATCCCAGAGTTGGCTCCAGTAATGAGGACTACTTTGTCAGAGAGGTCGCGACCTTGCAGGATCTCTAGGGCAGCAGTATTTCCATCATATCGTTTCGGCTTTACCACAACATCCTCCACTGTAAACGCCTGGCGTGGGTCAAAATATGATTTCCGCTTGTTAATATGACTGAGAATGACAGAAAATAACAAGGAAGGGGGGGTAGAAAGAGGGTGTGTGTTAAAATGGTCGAAAGGCAGGTAAAGCAGGTTATTACACCCACTGATGTCAGGACAGCAGGACAGCAGAGTCGCTGCCCATCTTTCGCCGCAGGCTGAAAACCCAGCTCTTCAAGAAACACTACCCTGACCCTTCCGCTTAGCACTTATTTGTCTTCACTTATTTGTCTCATTTGTTCAAATAAAAAGTAGGTAGCTAACTTATTGCACTTTTACCTTAGCACTGGTTCTGCTCTTAGATTCTTGTTGAGGAAGGAAATGCACTTACGATTTCTGGTGACTAGTAGTTCTCTTGCCTACCTACGTTGAATGCACTTATTGTAAGTCGCTTTGGATAAAAGCGTCTGCTAAATGCCTGTAATGTTATGTAATGTACATAACAGAGCATGAGCTTCTCTCTTCTCTAACATGTTAAGTAAACATGCCCTGTTTACCATAATCCCTGTTTGCATCTAAATAACATCTTTGACTTACTCAACATAAAATATCTGTCCTTTATCATCAGTTTCCTGCTCCCATCCATATGGTAAATCTGTGGGGAAAGAAGGACAACACATTTTTGAATCTGTGTGTAACCAAAATACAAATGAACAGATGAATGCCCCTGCCACAGCTAGAATCAGGACTCAAAAAGCTTCATGTGATTGTTACTAGACACCATAGACCAGTAGAGTGCATCCAGAGCCATTTAAAACACGTATTCATATGCAAAGAGACAGAACATAATGAACAATTCAAGCTGTCACAGGCAAGATCCTAAGCCCCGTTTCCTGGGTCACGGGCCTACTTCTGGTTGGTCCTCAAATAACAAGAGAAGTGATTATTTTTAATGAGTCCTGATTTCAGCGGAGAGACAAAATTCTCATTTAGGTCCCCGGTTAAAAAGGTTAAAGAGCCCCTGCCCCGGGTAATATGGTACTCATTTGCTGGAGCAGGTGGAAATAGGGCAGTGAATAACAAGTGAATGAACCAAACCTCCAGCACAACGTTTTTTCTTTCCCGTCTTGGGGTGTTCCCACTGCGTCTTCATCTCATCATGGCTGTAGGTAGAGGAAATCAATTAAAGGAAGGGAGAGATTAACCTAACATACTGAAAAAATAGGGAAATCAGGTGCTCACAATCAAAGTTACTACCATCGACGTAGCCAATAGTAGTACGCTGCCCCAAGGGTGATGGAGCTTTCAGCTTGTTTTCAAAGTAGATATAATAGTTACCTGACTACAGTGCAATTAATATTACGATGTTAATGTTAGTAGGCTAAACGGTGTAAGAGATCTCACTTACTTTGCATAGTAGACCCATCCATCTTTCGTAGACCTCTCTTCCCATCCAGGTGGTAACTCGTCCTCGCTATCTGTATCATCCATGCCTGCGTATTTTAGAGCTGCCATGATTCCAGTTTATCACGTTAACGACGGCGATGTAAACGCACTCCCAACAAGGAATCTCTATTCTGAGGAAAGAATGCAGGTGTCAGAGCGAAATGTTGTCATTACACTAATCTTTCCCCAGCACTTCCGCAACAACACGGTGACGAGTGCCGAAGTGTTCCCTGGGAAATTGAGGCTAAACAAGCGTTCGCCAGTTGCTACTTCAACAAATACAAAAATGTATATATATACATATAAAAAAAACTTTTTTTTAATACTGAAACATGAAATATTATTGCAAATTAATTGTGAGTGTTACATGGGAAAAAAATCTAACTTAATCTACCTTTCACATCTTCTAAAACTGTCATAACTTGTCCTATATTCCAACAATAAATATAATACTTTATTGTCCTCTGTCACAAATTGTGTTGTTATTTTTGAGAAATAAATGCGTAACGATTCATTCATGTCAAAACCACTAAAATGCTAACCTGCTATGAATACCTAACAAAAGCTGGTCGCATGTTGTGATGTATAGCAAATATTTTCAATGCTGATTTTAGAGAGTTCAGTGTATTTGTAGAGCAGAAAGTAGAGCAGATGCACAGCATCTGTTTGGCATTTTAAAAACTGGCTGCATGACTGAGACTTAGAGAAAGTTACCAGATGCCAACCACAGACTTTAAAAAATAATGGACAAAGTGACTGCGATATTAATTGTTGAATCTCTCCTGGCCTGTTTAAAACACATGTTGTATTTTTAGATCTAGAATTTGCACAGTAGGTAAAATGTCATTCATATTGTTCTAACTGTTGTCAATGCCTTTGTCATTAACTGTTTATGTATATTTGATTTGACAATATAAGCACTGTCTTTTCATGCCAATAAAGGTCATTAAATGACAAAAAAATTGAAAAGGGTGGAGCAGGTGGAGCCAGGGTAGCAGCGAAAGCCAGCCCATAGTGCCTTATATGGTCATAAAACCGTGTGTAGTCCAGAGCTATACTCCTCTCAAATATTTCAAGTCAAGTGTCATTTTGGGGCTTTCAGACTGTACCTGGATCCATTTTTTTCCACCTATGGCGAAAATTAATGTGATCTTTGGATCCCATTTGACAATTGTTCTTTTCTTAAGATGGGTGAAATAATGAAAGTAGAAATTGCATATGACAAAGATATTAACTATACTATACTATGCTATACTATACTATACACTTGATTAGGCAAGGCAAGGCAAGTTTATTTGTATAGCACCTTTCATACATAAGGCATTAAAAGACATTTAAAACAAGGACATTTGTGAAGACATTTAAAAAAAAAAATCACTGCAAAAGGAATAAAAGTCGTAGTGCAAGTTTACAGTTCAGCAGAAAGCGGTGGTGAACAGAAGCGTTTTTAGTTTGGACTTAATAGTAGTTATTGTGGGAGCAAGTCTCAGCTCTTCTGGAAGTTTGTTCCACCTATTTGTTGCATAGTAACTAAACGCTGCTTCACCCTGTTTGGTTTTGACTCTGGGAACAGTTAGCAGACCTGTCCCAGTTGACCTGAGGGGTCTGGAGGGTTTATATTGGGTGAGCATGTCAGCGATGTATTTTGGTCCTAGACCATTTCGTGACTTGTAGATGAGTAACAATATTTTAAAATCAAATTCTCTGACACACTGGAAGCCAATGCAGGGATCTGAGAATTGGCGTGATGTGGTCAAACTTTTTCATCTTTGTTAGTAGTCTAGCAGCAGCGTTGTGAATGAGCTGTAGCTGTCTAAGTGCCTTTTTAGGGAGACCTGAAAGAAGACCATTACAATAGTCTAGCCTACTGGTAATAGTGAATGAGTTTTTCTAGGTCTTGGTCTTGACATGAGTCCTCTGAGCATTGCTATGTTTTTAAGATGATAGTAGGCTGATTTTGTTACAAACTTGATGTGGCTGTTAAAATTTGTAATAATGTAATGTCTGTAATAACGCCAAGATTTCTGGCTTGGTCTTTGGTTTTTAAAGACAGTAAAGGTATGTACTAACTTTCAGCCTTTCTTCTTTGGCACCAAAGACAATTATCTCAGTCTTGTCTTTATTTAGCTGAAGGAGGTTCTGGCACATCCAGTCATTGACTTGCTTAATGCATTGGCACAGTAAGTCTATGGGACGATAGTCATTTGGAGATAGGGCTATATAGATTTAAGTGTCGTCTGGATAGCAGTGGTAGGCAATACTGTTATTTCGTATACTTTGGCCTAGCAGGAGCATGTAGAGGTTGAATAGACAAGGCCCCAGGATTGAACCTTGGGGGACTCCACAAGTCATGTTGGTTAGCTCAGATTCATAGTTGCCTATGGAAACTAAATAGTTCCTGTCTTGTAGATATGACTTGAACCAATTTAAGACCGTGCTAGAAAGTCCAACCCAGTTTTCTAACCTGTCAAGAAGTATAGAATGATCTACAGTATCAAATGCAGCACTAAGATCCACTAGGACAAGGATTGGAATTTTGCCCGAGTCGGTGTTGAATGTCATTAAAAACTTTAAGAGCAGTTTCAGTGCTGTGTAGGGGTCCGAATCCTGATTGGAAGTTGTCATAGCAGCCAGTTGAGACTAAGAAACTATTAAATTGTTGAAACAACTTTCTCAATAATTTTACTTATAAAAGGTAGATTTGATATAGGTCTGTAGTTGCTAATAATAGAAGCATCAAGGCTCCTCTTTTTTAGCAGTGGTTTAATGACTGCAGTTTTCAGGGAACTTTGGAAAGTTTCCTGATAAGAGAGAGCTGTTAACTATTTGCAGTATGTCTGTTGCCAGGCAGTCAAAAACAGTTTTAAGAAAGCTTGTAAGCAGAGCATCAAGGCAGCAGGTGGACGACTTGAGTTGTCTCACTATTTTCTCAAGAGTATTGCAGTCATGACATTAAACTGTGTCATCCTTAGTACATTTCTTTTTTTTCAAATGTGGTGGTGACCTAATATTTTTGCTTGTTATAGAAGTATTTAAGGCTTTTCTGATGCTTTCAATTTTATCAGTAAAGAAGAATGCAAATTAATTGCATTTCTGGGTGGACAGGAGTTCAGGGGGAAATTGTGTTGGGGGTTTGTCAGCCTGTTTAGATTAAGATTATTAGTCTCTGCCCCAGCCGGTTTCCACCTGTGTTGTGACCGGGGGAGTACCAGCCAGGTATCCTTAAACTAGTCTACCCACTGTCAAGAACAGGATTATGCAGCCATATCAATGTGATTTTGTAATCAATAGAACTAGATAATCCAAATACAGCCAGCCAGGACAGGGCAGGGGTTTAAATTAAATCACCAATAAGTAGGATACTCACTCCTAGGTCTGACGAGCCATCCCTCATGTCAATGCAACTTTGGGATCAATAGAAACAGAAAATAAATAGGAAATTCTCTCCTCAGTGTGACAAGCCATCACTCTTGTCAGTGCAACTAGGATCAATAGATATAGATTATTTGATGTCTGATTATTTGAAGCAGATACAGTCCCAGTCAAAAGGAGGCGTAAGTGTACCAGGGCAAGGCCACTCGGTTATTAGTAGAAATCAGTTGCCACTCCTGTTTTGCCTTGTAATGATTTACTCGCAAAGCTTGTTCGAAAAGGTTTTGTTTGTGAGGTTAGCATTAACATTACTGGCAATGGTGAAAAACCTTTTTGACGCCATAACTATGTAACACATGGCCTGTTAGTATTTTGTGACCCTGAATGAAGTCATTTTCTACTGTCGTGCACTTGGATGACAACACAAACAAAAAGATTTCAATAACACTTGTATTGTGCTATATCTGCCATTGAACCTCAAATTAAGGATGACAGACTTAATCTTAGGTGAAGGAAAGTGGGCTTAATTATAGTGCTGGCAATGGTGAGGAGAACCTCTGCCTTTCCACTTGCTTCCGGGTTGGAACTCCACTCGGTTACTCGCCATACACGTACAGTGCAGGCGCATGGGCAGGAGAAAAGGGGGAGGAGTTAGGAGAGGGGCCGACCGACGCTGGGCAGTGTGTGTGTGGGGTGTGTGTTCGTTCGCCACAACGTATCAGCAACTGTGTCTCCTCAGCGAAGACACACACAAAACGCGAGACGTGCTAAGAAACGGCTGTTTAGTCATTTAAAGTTTTGTTTTTGTCGGATTAGGATTCATTCGGTGTTCATTGTCAATTTTAACAACATTCCGCCTGTAAAACGCAAATACTTACTGGCCAAGAGCAGCTGGCTTCGTTTCTGATCTAAAGAGGGTGTCCGCTTCCCCTCCCCTCGATGAAGCGTTGCGATGCCCTCTGATTTTATATCCCTCCTTAGTTCGGATCTCGACCTTAATTCACCTAAATCCCTATACTCTAAAGGTAAGCTTTTGTTAAATATAGGTTACGATGACGCCACTGGCACGTTTTGTCCTGGTTTAGCCAGAACTAACGTGAATGTCAAGATAGCTCACGTTAAGCTGCTAGCTAACATTAGTTAGCTTTCTTTTCCATTGCTAGCCAGTGTGGCTAGCTAAGTTAGTTAGCTACATTTGGCATGTCTATTGACGTTGGTTGGCTGGCTAGCTGTACCTGTCTCGTGTGTGGTAGAAGCTGGTAGTTATTACTTAAGTAGATTGGCTGAGACCTGTCCTGTTATTGTTTTGTCCGTTGGTGGCTAACGGTAAGGTAGGTATAGACTCCTAGCTAGCCATAATGATTTCCTACAACTACGTGAGGTCGCTCCAACCACTATTGTTAACTTACATTGTTCAGTGCTTTACTTTAGTCCTCGTGGGATTCTGCAGAGGTGTGGGCGTGTGTGTAGCTGTGCATGTGTCTTGCGAGAGAAAGAAAGGCGTGCGTATGTGTTGATTTGCATCTTTGACAAGCCTTTTCAAGTGACAGTGCCCTGTTGTTTGAAGTTATTTGTGTAATATATCCAGAGGAACATACTGTGTACCTCACATTTCTCTGTTTCGAAGAAAGTATGCTGTCAGGGCATTCATTCACACTGCCAGGGTAAGGGGTACAAGACCCACTGGGGCCACCAGTGCTAAAATGTATGCATGGCATTGTAATGCGCTTTGGACATGTGTCCAACAACTGTTGGGTTAATTATTAGGACATTGTTGATGCATCATCTAGTAACTAATACACAAATGCCCTTGTTATGGTCAGCTGGATTAGTGACTATTTACTCAGTCGTAGTCAATGCAGCAGCACTTGGTCCTCAATTTCTGCTACAGCCCACTCCTTGCTTAGTTAAATGATACTGAAGTCTTTCACTTCCCACGATATTGTGTCAACTTCATCTGCAGAGATGATGTCTCTGACCGTGGTATTCAACACTTGCAAGTAGCATTATGCTATTGCTTATTCATGACTAGGCCTTGTGTGTTGTCCTGTGCTGCTCTTTCAGTGGTGCTGTAACCTGATTCATGAGAATTTATGCATGTTGCATTTTGGTAGAGAACTGAGCTTTCTCTGCTGCTAACATTCCCTCCTAGCCTTAGGTTTTTCTGCATGTTGACTCCTTCTAGTGGTTGGCCAATAGCATGTGCACGCACACCCACAGTCCACTCAATTCAGCCTTTACCTGCCGTCTGACCTGCTGTTCCCACATCTGTCTAGGTGATGTGTATCTGGTGTTCATGAGCTAGCAGTATGCATTGTTCTGTGACCCTGAAATGCTCAGTTGAGCTTGCCATATGGTCACACTGTATCACATGATGACTGTTTATTTATATCTCAGTAATTGGGTGTGTGTGCTTGCGTGGGGGTGGGGTGACAGACTTGCTCATCAAACATCTCTAGTGGGACACCTCATCTATATCAGGCTAGAAGTGAAAGGATGGATAGCAGGCCAATTTACGTGCAGACCTACCAGTATACATCTTTAACCATCTAGTATGAACCATGATGGAAGGAGGATTGTCTTGGTAGTATATATCATCATCTATAAGTCTTTTTGATGGCAGTGAGCAAATAGATTAGGTCAATGAGCTATCACAGTGAGCAAAACCGAACTTAGTTTAAAGTAAGCTTTAGGTCCAACCAGTTTTTGAGTCAGCCTTAATTAATTTAATCTACATAAGCAGGCCCACAGAGGAGCGGAACTGCGGATCAACTTTACTAATTCCCTGCCATTATGTTTTAGTTTCATGGGAAACAGAGATGGTGCAAATAGCCAAAAATGGCATTCTTTGTGGTTTGAGCGCAGTGAGTAGCTCTTTGTCTGTACTCTGGCTTGAGCATATCATATGTGTTCAACAAGAGTGTAATCAAATTGGCCATTGTTGGGCACTGAGATACATTCTTGGCTTGCATATTTTTTCATTTGCAACAAAAACATTGGCCAGTGAATCTTCTATTCATCTGTTATCCTCCATCAAAGCCCGAGGCCAGCTGCAAAGAATAAAAATGGACCGGTGGGCCTGCCACTTGGCAAAACTTTTAGGCATGTGTAATGTGAGCAGTGCATAACTATGTGGTGAGGTAATTGAATTGTTCTAAATGTAGGCTAAAGTCACTGTTTTTGAACTAGTGGGTTAGGCCCACGTTTGTGGAAATGCTCTGACAAGGTTGAAGAGATGTACTGAGGCTATGGATATAAGCTCATTAAAGATGCCACCAGACCTCTATTATAGCAAATAGGCACCAACACCTAAATCAGATCATGCTGTTTCAGAAACATTGTCAATGGCCAATATGTATTTGGTAACAATGGAAGGTTAAATTTAGTTTTTTAACTTATTTTTTCATTACATTTTAGTCATATGAAAACAGAGGTCACCTTTGCTCTTGAATGTATATGTATAGTGATGTCAGGCCTTCTTGTTTTTGTAATATGTGTCATTACATAGTGTGAACTCTATATGTTATCAGTGTCTTTGGTATTCACCAAGTCAAATTCATGTACACTCACTGTATTTGATAATGATTTTTATCCTTGGAAGTGGCCATGCCCCCCATTTCTCTAGCCTATTCTCCCCTAAACAATGCCTTTTCATTCAGGGTTCAAAGAAGAAACCCACACTAAAACTGAATTTCTGTGTTATTTATTATAACCTGGGATGGGTCAATTGATATTTGTGAACACGAACAACTGTCTTAAAGCTTCAAGACAGAGAATCAAAACTAATATTTACTGTTGTCAAGTAACATTTTCATAAGCTTCACCATTCACAATGTGTGGGAGGCAGACTTTCTGGAGTTTGACCTCCAAATGAGATTTGGGCTATTTTATTCATTACTTACAGTTAGTAATGAGAAAACAAAACATGTCTATATTCCAATTAAATCACCATAAGCACAGTTTCTATCAGCAAAATGTTTCTATTCATTTTAAATGAAGAAGGTCCTAAATTTGAAGAGGGGGCGTTTTGGATTGTGAAGGATTATCTAAATTCCATTTTAGGGTTCTAGGATAGATTTCCCCTTTTAATGCAATCACTGGGAATGTCACAGACAAAAACTACAACAGAGCACTTAAAGGACACTGAAGTCCATCTTTGACTTCATGCAAATTTAAGGTTCAGCGGTGTATATTCTACTTTACATCTAGTCAAATGGCCCAATGCGTAGCAGGAGGGAAATGTGCAAGTAGAAACTAGAGTGAGTCAGAATGTAGTGTAAAGAGTGGAAATGAATTGTGAAGCTGGTCCATCTGCCGGGGCTGCTATAGTGTGTAACCCACGAGTGGTCAGAGAGAGTGACTCAGTCAGGACTGAGGTCATGTAGGGTTCTCAGTCAATCCCTAACACATCCATGCACAAAGACTCACTTTCTCCACACCATGAACAAAGCACAACAGACAGAGATGGAGGGTGATCATGCACACTTAGAAGACCACATAAAAAGGTTATGAAATGGGCCAAGCCACCAAGGTTTAACAGAGGTCTTTTGTTTATCCTTCTTTATTGAACGTTTTGAAAACAGTCAGCCTGTTCTGGTCGGCCAGGTTTCAGACCGAGTACCTGTAAACATGCAATAGACCCAGGCCTGGCGCTTACAGTGCAAAATTTCTGGTTTTTGCCCCTCTACAGTTCTCCGCCTGAACTGTGTACAGTGTAGTTCTTTGTGTGGACTGTGGCGACTTTGTGTTGTCTCTCCCTCAACAGCATTGTTGACGTCACAGAAGTGAGAGATCATGTGTCTGTCAGTTTCACCATTCTGCTGGTGCTAAGTCATAGCTGGGTATCAGATGACAGCTACACATGCCGGGTGCCGCTGATGCACAGCTGAAATATCCATGTCAGGGTGTCGATGGGCCCCTGTTTCTTAGCAACCAGACTACCTAATGATGTGTTTATCTACCATCAGTGGTGGTCTATTCTAGTGTAGCTGCGGTGTTTGGTTATAGTCTACTGGGAATCCTGCTCCCATCAAGGATCAAGGAATGTCTCCTTGGGTCTTATTTTACTCAACCCCATGGGGGGCTGCTTTCATTTATCATTAGATTCCCTGTGCTATGTCAGTGTTTCCTGGAGGATTTTATGTAGATGTGCGGGGTAATATTGGTTGTGAGCCCCAGGTTCACTTCTGGGCCCATTCCAGGATTTAATTAATAATTATATTAATAATAATTTCTCTCCTCCCTCGTCCTCCATGGCAGAGTCGGTATATGATCTCCTCCCCAAAGAGCTCCAGCTCCAACCCTCGTCCGCCCAGACAGACCCACCCACCATGAGCCAGAAGAGTGGGGGAGAGGCGGGACCGCCCCCCTCTGCCGCCCTGGCTTCAGGTGAGCTGCCTGTTCGCCACACTAACACCATGATCTGGGATCAGCTTCACCTTGCCAAGCCACTCCCCAAAACAGCAGGGGTGGAAATCCTTACACGGCCTTACATCAGTGTCTAGGGGCAACTTCATTCTTCCAGCATTTACAGTTGCATTTAGGGACTAAGAATAGTTCTGACTGAATGCAGTATACTTCAGCTAAGTTATTGAATGCCGAGGGCACGACAAGATATTGTCATGTCAGATTTTAACTAGGTTTATGCAGTGTAGCCTAATGCGGATCCAAGACCCGTCCTTTACCAATCAGTCACGCTACGTATCCCTTGTGTTATGGAATGGAATAGTCTTAAAAAGTCTTTGATAAATTGATATTATTTATTTGTTCTTGTCAGTACATGGTCAATTGTGTTTCATTTTAGCAAAGCAAGTAGAACCCCTAAGTACCTCTGTATGAGCATATCTATCTATAGCCCTTGGTGTAGCCTCTATTTAGGCTCTGCTTTTAAATGCCTTGACAAGAGAATGTGCCGCAAGCAGCAATATATGTACATTTCTCACTCTCACAAACTCGCTCTCTGACACATTTACAGACTCACACCATACTAGGTCATCAGATAAGTTCTTGAGGTTTGAAACTGTTTGAACCTTGCAGCTGGATGAGTAATCTACTTCCATCTTTGAAAGGAGCTGACAAATTCAGTAATGATGCAGATTCTGTCTGACTGAAACGAAAAAGTTGCCTCTAGCCATTGGTAGACCTGGTCTTTTAACATTTTGGAAAAGAGGAAATATGGTCTGATCTTGGATCATGGTTCGGGATAGCCAACATCAAGTATGATTGTGAAGGATTCTTCTCTTGAGTTCCATCTAGAGAGCAAACTAACTGGTCCACAGTCAAGTTGGAGAGAGCGCTTGTGTTAACGCTACCTTTTCACTATCCTGTCTGACCCAGCTGGCCCTAAGCACTGCTGATCAAAAGCATGACAACTGTAATGTCCTTCAGATCATCATTAACCAAATACACGTCCTTCAAAGTGTCTATAAATGATCAACTTCAAAAGTTGCTCCTTCCTTCAGTATGTTAACTCATCCAATTTACTGATTGACAGAAGTTGAGTCTTGAATGATCGGCTCTCTTGTTGCTCATTGGCTGTCTCGTTTTTATTGCAGGAAGTTCCCTCTGAGGCAGGGAGTGTCTGCATATAAAATGGTCTGCAGTTCACTGCTCCATAGGTCAGAGGCTTGTTTATTCTGTCTCCATGGCTACGCTCAGTCCCAACCAAATCCTCCAATTGGCATGCGCAAACGATTGTGTACTACTGAATGCACATTGCACAAACTACTGTAACCCTGGCAAATTTGATTTGGCGCCACATTACCGGCTTGCAAATTTGGCTGTACAAGAAAGTTTGACCAGATTTTGTTATTTTTCTTTCTGGCAATGTGTATGTAACAATTTGTAGCTTGCTTTTGTTTTTGTAAACAAAGCATGTCAGTTTTGTCACATTGATTTTAATTGAGAAAGGTTTTGTAGGAATCAAAACAATGTGGGCCCTATAGTACCCTTCTCAACTTTAACTTCAGAATATTTGATCAATGCTCGAGAGCTCTCGCATGCATAGTGAGGGCATATAACAGACAAGTCCATTGAAATTAGATTTGGGAAGAGGGGAAATCTGGACAAATCATGCACAAATTAAGCTGCTTGAATGGGACTGCTAGCCTGCTCTGTGCTGAACATCTGTACTAACTCTGTTATTTGTATATACTACAGATGCCACTTCTTCCACCTCCAGCCCCTCTGCCTCTTCCTCCCTGGCCATGGGAGTCCCGTGCTCTGGTCCCTCCACAAGCCCCTCTACCTCAGCCTCAGACCTCCTTAAGGCTCCCCAGCATCTTCACTCCAGTGGAGGGGATGGAGCTGGTGCCTCAGAGATGCACGGTGTGGAGGGTGCTTTGTCAGCCCCAGGTCGAGGCAACAGTGGAGCAAACACTGTGGCAGCAGACATCGGATCAGGAGTGATGCCAGGGTTAGGAGTCCAGCAGCCTCAGAATACCCCATCAAAACGGAGGCCTGTGTTGAGCATCTCTCCACCCCCAGAAGACCTATTTGATGACAGCCAGATGTCTTGCCAAGAGGAGCCTCCCCCTTCTGGTCCACCAGGTCCAGACTCTGAGCACAGCAGCAGCATGTGGGCCGACGACTCTGCCTCCAACTTCAGCTTGGTCAGCTCCAGCTCCTACAATGACAACACTGAGGTGCCACGAAAGTCCAGAAAACGCACCCCTCGCCAGCGACCTGGCCCGAAGCCTACTCCTCCAGAGGACAGCATGGACGTATTTGATGCTGATAGCGCCAAGGCCCCTCACTTTGTCTTGTCGCAGCTGGGCCCGGACAAGACCAGCCCCAAGGCCAGGTGGGGTGACCCTAACCTAATGCACATTCTATCTATCTATCTGCCTTTCAACTCAAACCACCCCTGTCCCCTGTACATTCAATGTCATTTAATTTAGTTTCCTTTAGGAATTTAATTTGTGGAAGTCATATTAATGCCATCATGTTATGTGTATTTCTGTGCAGCTCTCTGGAGTCAGGGACACTGGTGAAGGGCGGGCTGCTGTCTGGTCAGTACCCCCAGAACAGTGACGGCAAGGAGCTAAAGATCCTGGTCCAGCCAGAGACTCAGCACAGAGCCCGCTACCTGACCGAGGGCAGCCGAGGCTCTGTCAAAGACCGCACACAGCAGGGCTTCCCCACTGTCAAGGTTTGATAAAGACATATACTGGCTGCTTCATGACAGAGGAAAAATATTACAACCAAGTTTGAACTGACTGGATAACACACTTTTCCTCTTTAATAGTGTAATGTTTTCTACTACTTCTGACTGTGAAGAAGTACTTCACATGTGATTAATTGTGTTTTTGTCCACAGTTGGAGGGTGTGAGTGAGCCAGTTGTGCTGCAGGTGTTTGTAGCCAATGATGCGGGCAGAGTAAAGCCTCACGGTTTTTACCAGGCGTGCAGAGTAACGGGACGCAACACCACGGCCTGCAAGGAAGTGGACATAGAGGGTACTACGGTTATAGAGATCCCACTGGAGCCCAGCAATGACATGACACTCGCGTAAGGGCTCTCATCTTTTTATGGTGTGTGTGTGTGTGTGTGTGTGTGTGTGTGTGTGTGTGTGTGTGTGTGTGTGTGTGTGTGTGTGTGTGTGTGTGTGTGTGTGTGTGTGTGTGTGTGTGTGTGTGTGTGTGTATTTGCATTGGACGGTGTTGATATTTGAAAAATGTTCTTTTTCTTCTGTTTTATATGCCCAGTGTCACTTATGAATGTCCTGTGTTGTTTCTACAGGGTGGACTGTGTAGGAATCTTGAAGTTGCGTAATGCGGACGTGGAGGCCCGTATCGGTGTGGCTGGGTCCAAGAAGAAGAGCACTCGTGCCAGGCTGGCCTTCAAAGTCAACATCACTCAACCTGACGGATCAGTCCTCACTTTGCAGACCCCCTCATCACCCATCCTCTGCAGTGAGTTGCCCAGCACAAGAATGCTGACAAAGTTAAAAGCTTACCTATTTTCCCATCTGATTATTTGCCATGTAAATTAACTCCTGATGGATGTTTTGTTTTGGAACAAGCATCTCATTACATTGCATCCCAAATCTCTAAAGTCTGTCATGTCTGCCTGTGTGTGAATGTGTGTCCCCCAATATATGGACAGAGGCCATTATAACTGGTATGGTCTATTACAAAATTGGCCATGACAGCATGAGCATTTATCATGAGACCTGGTACATACACCGATCAGCCATAACATTAAAACCACCTGCCTAATATTGTGTAGGTCCCCTTCGTGCCGCCAAAACAGCTCTGACACTCTGAAGGTGTCCTGTGGTATCTGGCACCAAGACGTTAGCAGCAGATCTTTGAAGTAAGTTGTGAGGTGGGGCCTCCATGGATCAGACTTGTTTTTCCAGCACACCCCACAGATGCTCGATCAGATTGAGATCTGAGGAATTTGGAGGCCAAGTCAACATCTTGAACTCTTTGTCATGTTCCTCAAGCCATTCCTGAACAATTTTTGCAGTGTGGCAGGGCGCATTATCCTGCTGAAACTGGCCACTGCCATCAGGGAATACCGTTGCCATGAAGGGGTGTACTTGGTCTGCAACAATGTTTAGGTAGGTGGTACGTGTCAAAGTAACATCCACATGAATGCCAGGACCCAAGGTTTCCCAGCAGAACATTGCCTAGAGCATCACACTGCCTCCTCCAGCTTGCCTTCTTCCCATAGTACATGCTGGAACCATCTCTTCCCCAGGTAAACAACGCACACGCACCTGGCCGTCCACATGATGTAAAAGACAACGTGATTCATCAGTTCTGACGCTCACGTGCCCATTGTAGGCGCTTTCGGTGGTGGACAGGGGTCAGCATGGGCACTCTGACTGGTCTGCGGCTTGCAGCCCCATACGCAGCAAGCTGCGATGCACTGTGTGTGCTGACACCTTTCTATCATAGCCAGCATTAACTTTTTCAGCAATTTGGGCTACAGTAGCTTTTCTGTGGGATTGGACCAGATGGGCTAGCCTTCGCTCCCCATGCACATCAATGAGCCTTGGGCATCCATGACCCTGTCACTGGTTCACCGGTTGTCCTTCCTTTGACCACTTTTGGTAGGAACTAACCACTGTATACCAGGAACACCCCACAAGACCGTTTTTCCTGCTTCCAACACATCAACTTCAAGAACTGACTGTTCACTTGCTTCCCAATATATCCCACCCCTTGACAGGTGCCATAGTAACGAGATAATCGATGTTATTCACTTCATCTGTCAGTGGTTTTATCGTGGCTGATCTGTGTATACCATAATACTGAGAGTTGCTGTTAACTGCTATAACTCTTAACTGAATGTGTCATTTCACAATCCAGCTATTGTAATATAGGTCTGCAATAGAATTTTTTCAATAGTATAAAACTGTAGAGAGACAATAATGTTAATAACTCTCTATGTATTTTGTAGAATACCATTTGTTGAAAGGCAAAACGATTTTACATCTCCATTATTCATACTCATTACCCTGTATTAAAAGCAGAGTACCTAGATTGCTGCATCATTTGCTAAGGAAATTTTTCACCTTGCCTTTCACCTTGCCTACCACATGATGTAGAAGCAGTTTTAATGTCAAATATGAAATCCCCTTTGACAATTGTGCAGTCACTTTTTTCCAGGCATCAGTGGTATGTTTATAAGGCTTCTTCTAAAAGGTGTGTCTCACCGGCATCTTAATAGGAATACCCCTCATAAAAAAGAAAGGCAGAAGCAATAAACAACCAATGTATGATGATATATAACCAGATTTTATCACCAAAAGCATTCAAGTGAAAACAGTTTCATTTTCTTTTGGGATTTTACACAGACTGGATATAAAATGGGTTACCAGATGTCAAACTACCTAATGGAAAGGAGACAATAAATTATGGCAGATGGGCTGTTCGTGCACAATATTGAGAAAACAAATAACCAAAAAAGAAACTTTTAATATAAATGTGAAATGGAGCAGTGTAAGTGCCAGTAATGACCTTAGAAACACAAGTTGAGTGTGGAAAGGTTCCTGATGTTAGTTTCTAGTAAAGGAGCAGTTATCAGCACACACAGATACAAACACGTGAACATGCATACCTGTGGGTACTGTTGATGCCAATTTCCTGTCATGCATATGGTATTTGACCTAGCTCAGTCTGATATAGCCAAGAATAAACAATACAGACCTAGGTTGCTCAAACAATAAGGATTGGTCTGGTGGCATCCAGCCAACTTTTTACCTTTGACAGAAGAAAACAATGTCACCATGCAGCTGATTAATACTGTAAATGGCTCATTTGTGCTGACTTGTCTGTCCAAGTGCTTTCTTAAACTGTCCTTAACCCAGAAGACACAGAAGACACAAGATTAATTACACACTTTTTAAATCTTTATCTTCCCCAGGTATATTCGCTGAGTATGCATGCCCCTTTTTTTAGCAACACCCTGGTGCACACTCATTATTTATATCACATGCTATCTATGTAAAGGTATGATATCTAGGACACCTCAGATGATGGACTACTCAAAGAGGATTGGATTTAGGTCAATAGGTGATGCATTAGGCTATTTAAGACAGCCAAATGACTAATTTGAATCTGTGATGACTATTCATATTGTCAGTGTACGATGGTTCTCGATTAAATCTGAATTGAGCAGAATGGGAAAATACAACTTTCTCTGACAGTATTATTCCTGACGATTGGTACAACTGAATAGTTTACACTGTTACAAGCCTTATATTTCTGTTATGATACAAAAATACCCCAGGCAGGTGTCTGTGGGAACCTACGCAAAGCAACTGTGCATAGTCACAACTAAGCTAAAATAAATGTAAGGTCAGATGCAATTGCTTTACAGTGGATGTAGCCTGAGTCGGGCAGGTGATCACTTACATAAGAACCAACCAATACACCTGCACCCGCTGCCACTTGTCAACCATTAAAATAGAGTTATAGTTAGTCCTATAAAGACTGTACTCTGCACTTTAACTGCCATACCTCCACCTCCACTTTTTGATAACGAGAATAAAACAAGTCATTCAAGTCACAAAAACAATTCTGCCCCTCTCTTGTCCTTTCCATTTCCATCCCTTTTCTCTCCTGTCCAATCACCACCCAGCCCTCATGCAGCACTGACAACCACCTCAAAATGAAATCTGCATTTTCAAACTATTCAAACTATTTAAACATGCCTTGACTTATATTATTTGACTAGGATATATCACAAATGAAATTGGTTATGAAACTTTTACATTTTCTTGTAACTTAAACATTTTTAACTTACAATATGACATGTGTCATTATGACATGTCTCGTGTGTGACCTCAGCTTCATAACCCCACATTATCTTTTTACAAGATGCTTTAACAGTTGTCGTTACAGACAGAACAGAGCAGATTGTTGATTCTTTCTCACGTCTGACACAACTCATCATTCATTACTCTTCCAAGACTTGTATAAGTTTGAGATTGAACTCTGGGTTGTCACAGGTGACACAAGTTCATGAAATGATAACTTTAATAGCACATTATGCCAGGCTGGCAGCCAAGTTTCTCCTCATTCTAACCTTGAACCATCGAGGGCCGAAGGACAATTGTTCAACAAGGGAATAATAAAGAAGAATTGGCTGAAAGGCTGTTTATTGAACAGTATAAATAATATATGACAAAACATAATAAAACAGAAAACCAATCACACAGTACAGTAAACATGATAATCAAATGAACTTCAAAATGAAACTAAGATATTTTAAATCTACAGTACAGTAATAGTGTACAAATAAATATATGCTTCACAATTCAGCCAGGAGTGCTTTTTTGGTCCTCAGTTACACTAAAAAGTATTGCTAATATATACTTAATCGTCAGTCTGCTCACTGGGATAACAAAATCAACAGCTGCAATCAAAAGCATTGCACCAGTCATTGCTTTGGTGAACAGTCAATCTGTTTCCTTCATCCCTTTGCTCCATTCTTTCTCATCTTCATTTCTCTAGTGAGAGGAGTAGATCTGATGTCAACATTATATTCCCAAAGTTAGAAAGTGTGTGTTGGGGGAGTCTTCCTCAGGCCTGTATCTTTGTGCCACAGCACACCAATGTCTCCAAATGTGTTTAAGGTCACGGGTAAAGAGTCAACATGAGCTCATCACAGTGATTCATCAAAGAAAGCTTGGCGGTCATGTGCCACCAGGGGTGTGGTCTCCCCTAGAACAGCCTCAGTAAAGTTGGGCCGTCTCCAGGCGTAAACCATGCTGTTCAGGAAGCCTTGCAGAGACACAGTCGCCGCCTGAAAAAACAAACATAATGCTATAGCTATCAACTCAATCATCAAATGAAATTTATTTTTATTTTCTTATCATTCTTCAGTTATTTGAAATCAGGGCTTTCCTTCTGAAGCATACCTGTAGGATATAAAGGCCAAAGAGACTGTGCTGTTGAACCTTCGTGAGTGTAGACAGGACAACAAGCACAAGAGCTATGGGGAGGAAGGAATACAGCAGGTCAATCTGATGTTGATTTAAAGTAGTGTGTCCATGCGTGTGTCTGTGTGCATTGAAACTTTTCTTGTACCTGGTACCCAACAGATTATGATGACCATCACCATATTGCGTGCTGTGGAGAAGAATCTTTTCAGTCTCCTTCTTGAACGTCCATCTCCCTCCACAGGGAACAGTCCCTCTTGCTCATGTCTTTGATACCATCTGCCAACCTTATAGTAAATTACCTGCAATGGCAAGCATAGAAATAACTCCATAAATACATAGTCTACTTTCAACACATGTAAATAACAGGCTAACATGTAGCAGAAATTGTAATACTATGTAATAATATTGTAATACTACAACTATTATCTGTCTTTAGGCAGATTTTTTCAGCAAAGTTGCAAGAAAAAACAGTAAATCAAAAAACTTTCTCTTAAACTAATGTGAATGTTTTTGACTTACTGTGCAAGACACCAGCACAGGTATCACAACAATGAAGAGGAAAACTCGGATGAACATGTCATGGATTTGCTCCTGGGAAAAAAATAGTCATGTTAACACGAATGCATTTACATCGTGGTACTATCAATTTTTTTTCATTGCTCATGGGTTGAAGCTGCCTTGCATTTCTTATACTCACAGGATCCGAGCATGGATCGGTCCAGATATGTAAGAACAGAATACAGCTGGGAAAACAGACAATCAAAAGGTCAAGAAGGTCAAGATCTTTGTTGTTACTCCATTAACATGATAACTTTCAAAGAATAACTGTGTATGAAAACAAAATTTCCAAGACAGCAAAGGCTACATGTTCACCTGTTGCAATATTTGCTATCGTCAAAGTCAATCCCATTTGCTGATCCATCATTGGGTGGAAACACCATGGCAGCTTTCAGGTAGGAAGTAAGCACATATGCTACATATATTGCAATGGGTATCAACCTGTGATATTAGACAGACAGACAGACAGAACGAAAGAGAGAGAGACAGGCAGACAGATTCAAATTGTGTACCAGGAATAGCATACACAGGATTGGCAAAGTAGTTAAAGGGATGAATGACAATGTTTAAAGAAAGGTGGTTAGTAAACTTACCACACAGTGGCATATAGAGGTAGAACTACTATTCTCCTTCTACACTGGGACTGTAAACCAAGACAGGAGGAGAGAAAGGGAATGTGAAAATAGTTACTGAATCAGACATGCCAGTTTTTGCACACATAATCGACAAATGATGAGGCATGTGGGTCCTCACCTGTTCCCCCTCATCCTCTGCCGGGGTTGCTCTCCATCCTTGAATTGCATTCTTGGATTTCCATGCATAAACCACCACCAGCAGAAATGAAATAAAATAAAATGTCTGCAAAAGAAAAGGCAATGCACAAACACAGACACACACACAGAAACAGCAGTCAGTATGACTCAGTTGTGCTCAAACTCACTGTCTGCTCTAGAAACACCAAGCCATGCAAGGAGCAGTGGACACAGATCTTCTCATCCATACCATAAACACAAAATACAATTTATGAGCTTTGGGGTAAATGTGCTGAAATTAATCACATTGTAGTTTTGTAGCCCTTTAGCGTTGAGCATATCACCTTGGAGACGTTCATTCATGTCTTTTTTGTGTCGTTTTGATATGATTTTCCAAAACTAGGTTCACTGCACTGCAGACTTAATGGAACTGCATTGATTTTGTATTCAATAAAGCAGTAAATGCATATCAAATGTGGCAGAAATTATTCTTTTCATGTTTGGGGTCAACTTACTTTCAGTTAAATAAATTCAAAATGTAAATTGAATCGATGTGTCATCTACAAATGATACCGTTTCCATCCTCAGTTATTTCTGCTTAGATTAAATATTGAACCTTTAAATGGCAAAATATTTTCCATATCTGCTTTCTGAAAGAAATCCACTTCCTGAACGGACTGAAATTGAGAAACCCAAACACTGTTTGTTTTCTACATCACATTCTTTTGTTGTTTCTGATTATTGCATACTGCATTCCCATGAACTCCGATCACTGTAAAATATTATATAAATCCAGAAAATTGATCATTTAAATGCATGTAGTTCACACCAGGCTTAGAGGAATATTTTAATACTTTTACTTCCTAACATTTGAAAACTATATATTGGAATGAAATATGCATCTTCACCTCTCTGTCTGACTGAACTATATAGTGGCCTTTGCATGGCTGAAGACATTACACAGCAAAACAGCTCCCCACTGTGCTGTGCAGATGCAACATAAAAGAACACTAGGTTCTGCCTTATTTTATCACTAGGATGACAAGGCACTTCTCAGTGACTCAGGGAAAATCCTCTAATGAGCTTTTGTGATGTGATAAGATATCGAGACAATAATATGACCCCCAACCCCCAAATCGACACATACTTCAGCTAGCAAATTTCAAAATCCACCAGGACCATGTTGCCCATGACTCCCCTTTTCTCCATTGCTCTCATTTTTCCTGTCTCGCTAAAGAAAACAAACTTCAGAGTTGAATGCCTCCACAATCTTGAGAATTGGTTCACTCATAGATGTACCGAGCTCTGTCATATAGTCTATGAGACTGAGAGTGGCTGTGCCTCACCAGTGACAGGGGCAGAGCGTGTTGGCAGACGGCCACACTCTTGCTGAAGTTGTTGGCTTTGTTCATAGCACTGGTGAACACCAGGATCAGAGCAGCCAGGAAGTCTGCAAGGGCAAGCTGCATCAGAGGCTGTACCTGCACATGAACACAAACAAAATACATGTATGTAAACTGAAAATGGTAAGCTAGAGAGTCTTTCCAGTCTGTAAAAGTCAACACATATGAATGTCTTCTGTAGCATTTTCCATTTGAGTATGTGAATAGCATATATATTTCTGATTTAATATTTCAGACTAAATCACTGATGAGGTGCATTGCGCAAACTGGCTTTTCAAATGTCAAATAATATCCATTATTATGTCCAAAGACACAAGCTTGTGCACAAACACGTATAACTTGACTCACTTGTTCTTGCAGATGCCTCCATCTGACTATTGAAACCACCAGGACAGAGAAACTCCCAATCAAACTGCAATTAATCAGAAATATCATCATTAATATCAGAAAAGCTTGTGCAAAATAATATCAGCATTACATAGCTTTCAGTCTATATATGTGGACAAAGCTTAACATAAATAAAATCCAAATAATGCAATGTAAGGGCAATTTGGCACCAAATCATGAATAGATCCTTGCCAAGACAAGATAGATTTATTGCACACGTCACATTGTCTCAGGATAAGATGAAATAGAGAGTCTGAATGAAATTTTATCTTGAATGAATGTGACCCCTACTGTATAAAAGATGTTTAGACAATAACACAATATATCATGATATAAAGTCACACCCCTCCCCTTGGGCAGCAAAGTGGCTCTAAAGAAGCTGACTGGAGGCAGAAAGGATGCAGGTTCAGCAGTGTCCATCCTTATTGAAGTGCCCCTGAGCAAGGAATCTAACTCTAACTCCTCAAATAAAAACCAGCATAGCAGTTTGAATGTTTGCCCTTAGGATGGGAGCTTGGGGCTTCTAATTTGACCCACAGGTGGTATCTTGGTATCTTGTCCAACTGTTGTACTTGTACATCAAACTGCCTGACACTTCAGAGAAAGAATATATCCTTCTTCCTCATGAGATGTTGACTCCTCTTTTATGTATCATAGACAAGAGGCTATACAGTATAAGAGAAACAGAGCAAGCGAGACTGAGAAAGAGACAGTGACAGGTGACAGAGTTTATTGGAGGGAGTTTTGAATTGAAGTGGGATATCTATGGGTTCAAATTGACGCCAAAAGAAAATTTTATTTTTTACATTTATGAACATAACTTTTCCATTTACAATACAGAAAAATGCGTTTGATTTTATTTATTTTTTTGATCATGAGAAACATTTCCACATCTACACCTATGATTTTTTTTTTTTTTTTACGCATTTGGCATAAATTTGAACCCATAAATAGCTGCTTAACTGCTGAAAGCTGAATTTTGAGTAAGCTGCATTGGTAGTAATACCCTGATGCATGAGATCTGCATGAACACCAGAGGATCAGAGACCAAAAAACTTAACCCACATTATGGTACTGTGATTCAACACTGGTGATGTAATTGTATACAGCATTCTTGTCACATGCTGCCCTACTGGTTTGACAAACCACTTTTCAGTAAAGAGAAAATTGAAAGAGGGCTTTTAATGTTGGTGTTATATTATATCTACTTTTTTAGAGTACGTTTATATGACCAAATACATATCTAGAAAATATGTTATGTTATGAAATAACATTAACAGATAACCTACATAGCGAAGCATGTTAAATGAGCATGTAGCCTAAAAAAGTATGAGGAAGCATGTTACCTGGGAGCGAGTGACAGTAAGTACACAGTAGAGAGAATATTGATCTGGAAAAACAGAAGACATGATTTAGGAAATGTATGAATTCACTCTTAATATTATTGTGGATTAGCTGATGAATGTAAATTAGCCTCTACTCATTTAACATAGGACAATATAAAGTGTAGTGCTTACCTGAGCTGCATTCAGTGCACCATTAAACTCCATGTTAAATATCCAATTATAATTGGCAGTCTATTCTAAACTCACACTCTGTTTTCACGCGGGCAAAATAACCTGTACACATGATATGATAGACTTGCATGAAATATGTGCTCTTAACAAAGCACACCCTCCACAAAAGTCTGCACCTTGGACCTGAGACGTCACGTGCTGGCCTCTAGTCTAGATGAACTATTTTCACTCCACCTGGTGTGTGTGTGTGTGTGTGTCTGTTGGGGACATGTGAGCATGTCCGTGTGGATGGGCAAGGTTGGAGAAGATCACTGCAATCATTTGAACTGGGAATCCCCAGGGGCAAGAAAAATTTCCCTTGTTTTACCGGTGTGTAAAAACCTAATATGCCTAAAGGAGTATAAACAGTAACAATTTCTTTTGTCATTTTCATTTTTATTTTAACATACTCTTGGCCATTACAGCCGTGGGGGGTGCGGGGGAGAGAGCAATTTTGAGTGACCATTTCACACATTTTATTACTCAGTGCAGTGAGGCTACTAGTTAACCTCAGATTGTCAACTCAATCCACTGCACTGTAACTCCTCTATGCTAAAAATCTGTGTTACAGGGTCTTCTAGTGGGAGGAATTGGAACTGCATATTAGTTATGTCTGAAAAAAACATAAAGTTACCAAGTGTACTGTATGCCTTCCCCACAGCGTTGGAGGATTGTCTTCTCCTTATTGCCCTGCATTCAACTACGTGCCTCAGTATGATCGTAGTCGCACGGCACAGTAAATATATTGTTCACGTATTCTATCCAGTTGTTCAGTAACCCCTGCCTTTTTTAAATTGAGAAACATTCAATGTACAAAACATCAGCGGACCATTGTCGCAAAAAATTACAATATATACAGTCAGTGACATACATCTGGGTATAATATAAATAAATAAATAAATAAAAACAAATAGTTCCAAATTCACATGTCACGTCCATAGAAACCGTTGTCGATAAAGTTGATTCAAACAGATGACGTCGTGGGTTCCACGTTGGCCCGGACGTGGCAGTGTAGCAGACGACTGTTCTGTAGGAGTCAAAATAACTGGATATCGCAACATTCTCACACTTGGTTTTGGCTAATACCAGTTCCATTTACATAGGCTCAAAAGTCCACCGTAAATTATGGGGCTTACCATCTCGTCACTCTTCGGCCGGCTTTTTGGCAAGAAACAAATGAGGATCCTTATGGGTGAGTTAAGGCTACGATTTGCTAGTTAGCTGGTTGGCTAGGTAGGTAGCTTTAGCTTTGAGCTTGCTGTCTAATGCCAGTGTAGTTCGAAAACTTTGACTCAAAATATAAAATTTGAAAAGTAATTGTACTAAAATGCAGTATGATCCCATTTACTTGTCGCGTGAGAAAACTTGCTAGTAACTGTTAGTTGTTCGAGCTAGCAGGCAAGAATTCGGGTTCAAGGAAGTTGGCCAACCAAGTTGGCTAACGGCAACGTTAACTTGAAAATGGCTAAGATTGATAACTTGTTACATTATAGTAAAAAGATAAAGTTGGGCTGTGTCAAATTAGATTGACGCTTACTGAATGAATCATTACTCGATAACTAGGTGGGGAAAACAGCGGTTTGTTGCTAATTCAGATAAATTATTACGTTTGCATTGGATAACGTTAACGTGTTAATTTAAAACCCGCTAGTGTATCCATGACCATAATGTTGTATGAAGCTTTAGACGCAACTATCGTTACGTTACCTTAAAACCTTTCAAACCGGCACTAATGTATAGAGTTTAATTTGTTCTAGTTAAGTACATATTGGCATAGCCAAATTATGTACTTTAAGATTCGATCTTATTTTTCGAAGAAACTGAAGCCATCGTGTATATTGTAAATGTGGCATCATAGGTGACTAACGTTAGTCTTGGGGTGACATTGTCTAAAACTCAGCAACAACCTGTTTTATTAAGAGAAAACTAGCTAATCGTTAAGCCCTCGTTAAAGCCAAGAAGGAGTTCCTCCTCTGTGCTAAAACTTTAACCAGGTGATTGTTTATTTAGGTTATTACGTAAGCAAGTCAGTAGTTTCTGGTCACCTGCCTGGTTTGCATGTTCTCTCTACTATCTTGGATTGATGATTAGACACACCTGAGATAGCTAAAAATAAAAAAAAATGCCTATTTTGCAATGTACAGCATCCATGTTATCTATAACATTAACATTTTTGTGTTCACTAAAGTAAATATAAATATTTTAATTATACTTTAATTTCATATAGTTGGGCTGGATGCTGCAGGAAAAACTACTATCTTGTACAAATTGAAGCTGGGAGAAATTGTAACCACCATCCCAACCATTGGTAAGACATTCACATACTTTACTTATTATTATTCATTCTTCCATGTGTTCCTTACATGCCTTACATCTCTCCCTTCTCTTTCCCCTGTCAAGGTTTCAATGTGGAGACGGTAGAGTATAAGAACATCTGTTTCACTGTATGGGACGTGGGTGGCCAAGACAAGATCAGACCTCTCTGGAGACATTACTTCCAGAACACACAGGTATGAAAGTGATAACCCCAATGAGGGGAATAGCACTGGTATCTGGCATCTGCTTTTCAGTTTTCATTAATCATATCATAATAATGTTGATAAATATGCACCATTGTAAACTAAAACGGCTGCATTTATTACACTGCTGAGCAGCAGCACAAAATTGATGTAATCACACTTATACTTTAACAACACACTAACATTTAAGATTCAAATGATTCGTTCAGTGTATTCAAGTTGCCAGACTAAAGGGTCTATGTTTTCATGAACGAGGAGTCAGAATGTGGCATGACAAGTAAAACTAGAAGGGACAAAGATCTTCTATTAACAGGTAATTGTAACTTCATCGTCTTAACCCACACCTTTTGCTTCAACTCCTGTTGCATTTATTATTGAAGAACATACTCAAGGTGCTGTTGAAGAACAAAGAGAGGGTGTTATTTGGCTTTAACAGAGTTCAAATCAACAGTGACCGGTCTACAGTGTTGTTGAAGGCTGGTACATTACTAGAGATAAATGGTATGTATAGTATTGGTAAAGTACATCTTCAGCATCCTGCTGAATGCCACAGAGATGGAAGAAATGGAGGTAATTGTCTCTGATGTGGCATTGTACTTGGTAGCAAAAGCAGTGTTTCCCATACATAGGCTCATCTGTGGTGCACCGCCACTAGATTGGCATGGCCGCTGCAAAATAAAAAGTTGGTAAATGTATAGAAATTGATTGAGGTCAATGTCTAACGCTGCGCCTAAGAGGTGCGCATCACGTTATGTTCTCTGTCACACCAGAGACTAATCTCACAAGACCGGGCTGTTCATTCTCACTCAGCTGTAGCTTGTAAACATACCGCACCACACACATTTATTCCTCATCCACATGTGTGAGACGGACATCACCTGCTAGCATCTAGCAGCTCGACCACAATGGCGCAGTCGGACCTAAAAACTGTCTGACAAAAACCTGATATCGACTCTACAACGGAAGATAATTGTTACCTTTTTTATCTCCAATATTGAACTTGGGACGTTACTGTCTGTGAAGTGACATTACCCCAGCTGCTAGTGGAGTCTATATATTCAACAAGTCACGTAATCATATGTCAACAAGTGGAAAATTTATTTTTAACATTTGTTACCTACTGGAAGCTGGACTTGACAGACTGAAGTCTCAAACATGCGCACTTAGGAAATCACAAATAAATTTTAGCACTGTTTATTAATGACATTTCAAAAACATTCATTCACAGATGTTATTACATATTTACAAATCAATTTACATTTTTTCAAATGGAGGGTTACAGGTGCATATCACTCTAAGAGCCGAGCTCTGTGTGTATGTTTGTTCCTTCATCATTTGAGTACAGATCCAGGCACTACTTAACCAACAGTCATTCATTCCTCCTAGTATTGGCTTAACTACTCTGTACTCGTGTCATCATTTTCAAGGTGTCCAAAAATCAATTTGTCAATAATCATTCTCTATAATCTATATATTGACATTTTTTGGCCACGCACTTATTTGCCTTATCAATTTGCTTGATAAACAAAGTTCTTCATCTAACTATTTGACTCTGTTTTTCCATCTAGGGCCTCATCTTTGTAGTGGACAGTAATGATAGAGAAAGAGTGGCTGAGTCTGCAGAAGAGCTCTCTAAGATGGTAGGTATTGAACATATACTGTTCAAAAGGAGCATTCATTCATCCATAGTCTGTTGAGAACATGATTGAATCTTATCCGTAAAATTATTTGGGCCCCCATATAATGCCTATAGCCAATATTTGTTTTCATTATGGATGTTCTATACTAGGTAACCAGGTCTCACTGTCAGACATTGATTTGGCTGTATTTATGGTAAATAGATGTTTGTTATTTACCCTTGTGGCACTGAGGTAAAGACAGAAATGCCAGACACACTGATGAAGTCTGTCCTTTCCAATAGTGTATTTCTCCCTATTATTTTGCAGTATATATTTCATTATTTCATTATTAGCCTGTAGTTGTTGTTTTAGGGTTGATGTTCTAATTCTTATTTTCTGTGCTTCCAGCTGCAGGAGGATGAGTTGAGAGACGCTGTTTTGCTGGTGTTTGCTAACAAACAGGACCTCCCCAATGCCTTGTCAGTCAGTGATCTTACAGAGAAACTTGGCCTACAGAGCCTCCGCAGCAGAACTGTAAGTCACATAAATGAAGAGGCTTTGTACATCTGTAAAAGATTCAAAGATACATATCTGCAGACGTGCATAGAGCTGCATGCGTATTCCCTCTGCTAACCGCCTATAATCTCTCACCACACAGTGGCACGTCCAGGCGACCTGCGCCACCCAGGGCACAGGGCTGTATGAAGGACTTGACTGGCTATCCAATGAGCTGTCCAAGCACTGATGGATTGGCTGGACAGACAACAGTAAGAGAGAGAGACAGAACACCACAGAGCAGGAGAGAAGACCAAGACTTTCAATCAAGAAACATTTGGTCTTCAAGTACCTGTGTTCACGAAAAAGGACTGGTGGACAATGCAATCATCATTGGAACATCTTAATATCCTTCTCTTATATTTTACTTTTATTATTATTGTTATTATTATCACTTCACATATTCTCTATTTTTCCCTTCTGTTCCCAATCTCTTACATGGCAACAAGTTGTATGCTTTCAGTTGCATGATGAGCAAATGGGCTGTTAGGAAATGTCATGGAAACAGTCATGGGAGTTGTATTCCTCTTGACATCTTGGTTCCTGTCCTGGCATAGTTCTTAGAAATCGGCCATAACCACTTCCATGTTGGACTTGTTCATGGTCAAAGCTAGGGTGGGGCATAAGATAATCTAACCCTATAGCTTTGGTTAAGGACAACTTGTAGGCTACCTCAAGCTGTTCAGTTCAACTACCCCTCATGGACATTTGACTCCCTTGCAGACCTGACCCTTTGCTCTTCACCTGTGTCCTTGCTGTCATGGCAACTCATTTCTGTAAAAGACTATAACCTGTGAATTGAGATGGAGAAGGATTGCAGTGATTTCACAGATAGATTATGTTGACTGCTCTGTAAATGGAACCAAAAAGGAACATTGTGCCTTCTTGGTCCCTCTTTACACAAATCTGTGTAATCCTTTCTTATCTCATTCTTAGGTCGTGCTCCCTCCTAAGATGCTTTAGTATTACGGTTTCGTTTTTTCTTTTGTAAGACAAAATTATGCAATAAGGATATTTCCTTCTGTGCTGCGATGTAAGCTGTGGTGTAGTGAAACCACAGTGGTGTGGGTGTAGATTGCTCCATTGTATCTGACTACACTCTTGACCAGGATGTTATCCTGTTTTGAATACATGTGAATTGCTTCTCACTCTTCTTTTCTTTTTTAATAACTACCATGAAAAAGGATTGGATTGAAAACTCTCTACATATTCATTCCCATCAGTAATTACCTTAAAGAAGGAGGGAATAGCTTTTTCAGTATTGGCACAGAGCCGATGTCAGTGGGGTGTAGTTAAGTGGCATGCTTTTTTTTCTCTTGGAAGCGCTTTATTGCCGAGTTCGCTCTGCTATCT
>CABFOQ010022006.1:0-12419 GCA_900660455.1 Gephyroberyx darwinii | reverse complement strand
TTCAGATGCTGCATGGAGCTGCCACTCATAAAAATGATGTGCTAACAATGTTTTACAAAAAAAAATGTCTGAATAAAGTCACTGTTAAAAAAAAAAAAGGTGTGTCCTGAGTCCACTTATTGTTGAAGACAGGCAAATGTCATCTTAGCCAGACTTAAAACATTGTATGTCTGAATATAGTATACAGACATACAATATATTGGAAACTGTATATGTATGTATGTATGTATGTATATAGTATAGTTTTGGCCTGATTTGTCTTAATCTTTGACCTTGATTGTTTGACCAAAGAATCGTCTGAGTACCTCAACTGGTATCTTCCTGTCAGGGACCATCACTGAAAAGAGGAAGTGAGGACTGTTTGGTTTTTCCAAAATCTGTTTAGGCCTGTCACTAAGACACAGTAGTTAAATGGTTTTCATGTACATAGCTTCGGTCTATTTTTGGGTAACTATTGCAAAGTTATGTTTTAAACCAAACTTTGTCTCATTTGTTTAAATAAAAAGTAGGTAGCTAACTTATTGCACTTTTACCTTAACACTGGTTCTGCTCTTAGATGTTTGTTGAGGAAGGAAATGCACTTACGATTTCTGGTGACTAGTAGCGTCTGCTAAATGACTGTAATGTAACAATGTAAACAATGACACGTCCTGCCACATCTTGCATCCTGTTAATATACCCTAGTCTATGCTAGGGGATGGCCTAAGATTGAGTACAGAGTAAAATTTATTGCTGCTTTCATGTTGGAAATTGAGGTAAAGAGGCTCGGTGAAAAGCTAATAACTGAAAGGATGTTTAGGCCACTGAATGGTTGTTGACAGATTGATACTATTGATCAATATATTGGTCCCATTTGTAATACTTCAAATACTTCACTGAAAATTAAAGGTAGCATGAGCTGTTTTGTGCTTGTGAATTAAACATGCAGACTTGTTTTAGCTGTTATGATTTGTGATCATTTTTTTTCTAATGTTTTGCTTAGATGTGGTTTCTATGTGCCATGTGGAAAAAAGAAACATTTTCACCAGACACACCTATCTGAGGAAGTGGTGAGGCAGAGAAGCCCCACAAAACCGAAACGGCACAACACAGAAACAGAATAAAAAAAACAAAAGCTTTGCACAGGCATGCTCATTGACATACACATTAAAGACACAAAAGGTGGCTGTCACTGATTGCCAGGCCATAAAATTCAGTCGTTGATTGTGTCCTTTATAACCTGCGGATCTTTCCCCTTAATTCACTGATGCAGGGGTGAGTTGCTTTACCAAGCTTAGCGGGATTGTTGTTATAAAAATATATTGCAAAACCAGAGCATAAAAGCTCATTTATTACCAATGTACCTGTTCCAATAACATTTGAATAGTTTTCATACACAAGCATCAAACAACAGCTGGATAAGACATTATATTCTATGGCAATGATGTTGTACAAAGAAGTAGAAGTAAAATGTATTCCTCTTTTTCCAAGATTTGTAATCTTTTACAGGTCATAACTGAAGACGCTCTCCATTGAACCCCACTCAGTCTGCTTGTTCTATCTTTTTTTCTGTTCCAACTGGTGAGAAACATGTTTGTTACTTGTTTCTCAATTATATCATCATTCCTTGTGGGGACATCAACTACTGCTTTTGGTGTGACTGAATCTTGTATACTGAGAGGCATGAGCAAACACAGGAAGTGTTGTGAGTAAGGAGTCACTGAGGAGGAGCAGAGATGAGAGGAGGAACAGAGGCAGATGGATGAAATCTCGCTTTTCAAGGGCGTGGTCGCCTCCCTCTGGGCAGTTTGGTCATCAGCTCTCTACATGCTGTTCTAATGGCTGTGCTGCAGGGGGAGATGTGTTCAGAGCCAGGGCTGCAGAAATGCAGTGACCTCAAAACAATGATTCAAAGATACTGACTACAGAAGCAACCAAAACCAAAAAGCTAACAAAATGTACTCCACTTCCCCTGTCCTCTGGCTGGCTTCTGGATATCTGCATTATTTAGATGGGAGGCTTGAGGCCTGTTGATTATGAAAGCTTTACATCAATATGTAAGGCTTTTCCTGTAATCCCCCCCCCCCAAAAAAAAAATGCAATGCAAAACCTTTGTAGCTTAAAATTGTGTAATAATATTGACTTCTGTCATTCTTGGTCCTATGGCTGGCGACAGTATCTTGAGGAAAGAGTTATGTAGTTGACCTTTCCAACTCAACATATGATGCTCAGTGAGAGAACTCGTTTTCTTTTTTAGGCCACTCACCTTTAGTATTTTTTTCATTTGTTCAGACAGTTGGGAAGCAGTGAGGGAGGCAGTAGTGGAGACAAGAAGATGGTACTAATCCTAAGACAGCAGGTGTATGGCTGCTGACACCATTCAGCTATATAATATGATATATGTGAATGTCTGTTCTAATGTATTTATGACAGCTAATCAGGCTTAGTGAAGCTGGGTCAGTGTGTGTGTGTGTGTGTGTGTGTGTGTCTGTGGGGGTGTAAGTAGCACACTGGCTCAGCATAGAGCCGTGCATATGTATTACTATTCAGACCTGTTCCCTTTTCTTTTCTGGATTCTTGGTTTATGAAAATACATTAAATGGGATTTACGACTTCATTGTCCAACATAATCAGGAAGGTGAGTCTTAAATGACTGATGGCTATCTTTGAAAAAGACAACTCTCATCAAGATGCCATTTTGAAAATCGTTCTGCATTGTTGCATGTTGGCTACTTTGTTGTTTTTGAGGTCTGGCATTTTTTAAAGGCTTATGATGTTTTTGCAGAACAGTGGATTAGAGTAAATGCAATAAATCTCCAACGAATGTAATCGGAGATTGCATGCACAATATGTGAAATTACAACTGAAAGTGACTGGAAGTGATTGAAAGTAGTGAGTATACTACAACAACTGTCACCATTTTTTGTCACCATCAGCTGTTACTTCCTTAGTGATATATTGTACAGACTTCTACATGTACAGTAGGTGATTGTCGAATGAGTCTCCCATGTGGCCCAGTTAGGGCATAATCCTCCAGCAGCTCTATCGGACACGTCAACATACACTTCATGACATACACTTAACTTCTCATCTACAGTGCAATACCTCAGGCTGATCTTGGGTGCTTACCCTGGTGCAGGACGATACCCATGACCATGCCCATACCGGTGCCACGGTCCTGCTACTCCCAGGCCAGGGAGAACATAGTAAAGGCTATCCCACCCAGGATGCTCTGTCTGCTGGGCTGTGGAGGAATAGACTGTCGCTATGAAGGACCAGCCTGTTGGAGAGCAAACCAGCAGGCCATCCGCGGCCTTTTCTCCTCCTGGTGAGACAATTTGACAGCAGTCTAAAAGATGGCATTGTATAATGTATTTTCTCTGGTGAAAACAATAAGCGGTGGTTTACTGATTATGAACTTGCTCCTATCCCAGGGTGACAGATGACATTGTTGCCATGACGCGACCCTCCAGTCATCTCATCGAGAAATACAACATCATAGAACAATTTCAAAGGTAATCACTGTTCACTACTTATGCTGGGATGTTTGTTTTATGTGTCCTTATGTGTGTGCATGTGCATGCATGCAGGGGTGCTGCTAGGCGCTACACTGGCCCCCCTACCCTGATAAGTCTAACTTGGTCCAGTAGCTTTTCCCAGGGATGTAGTGTAACAGATTATTTCAATTTTAGGTATATTACAATTACCAATGATAAAAGTTCTTACTTCTCACCCTTCTAAATATGAGGCTGAAGTTGAACCACCAAAAAAAACTATATCCTAACCTCACCCCACCCCCCGACTTGTTTTCCTCATAATTAATTGTCATCCTCTCACACTATGCTAGCCTAGATGTGAAATTAATGGGATTTACCACTTTGATTTTATCGAGTGAAAGGATGGCAAGAACATTTGACATCAATGCTGTTTACTTACCCTGATCATTCCAAGGAGAGGACACTGAGTTCCTGATTGTTTTAAAAGAGAGCACACGTATAACCGGGAAGTAATATAACGAGTAGTATAATCAATTACTG
The DNA here is from genome assembly GCA_900660455.1 of Gephyroberyx darwinii. Classification (NCBI taxonomy): domain Eukaryota; kingdom Metazoa; phylum Chordata; class Actinopteri; order Trachichthyiformes; family Trachichthyidae; genus Gephyroberyx; species Gephyroberyx darwinii. Next base: position 8,403 of record CABFOQ010022006.1, on the reverse strand, counting down.
GTAATTACCTCCGTAACTCAGTAATATTACTTTTTAAATGAGTAACAAGTAATATTACTCTTTAGTAACAAACACAACACTGGTGTCAACCATCTTTTCCCAGGTTGAACATCAGATCGATCATCAACATGCAGCTTTTTGGGGAGCATGCTCACTGTGGCCCTCCCCTAGACCCTGACAGTGGCTTCACTTACTCGCCACAGACCTTCATGGACAATGACAGTGAGATCATTATGTTTTATTGTCCACCAATGCTTCACAAACACATTATACTGCACGATTACACTACAGTTGAACCATATTCTTTTACATTTACCTGCTCATACATGAATGCTTGTGCACATGTCTGCATGTATTTGCAGTTTTCTTTTACAACTTTGGGATGCCAGATTTTGGTGTGACCTCTCTGGCTGGTATGATCGATGGAGTGAAGGTGTTGGCCTTTGCAGTGAAGGAAGGAAGAGTGGCGGTGCACTGCCACGCAGGCCTGGGCAGGACAGGTAGGACTACATATTTACTTTATATTTGTGTACTATGTGCTATGTATTATGTGTGTGTGTGTATGTTAGAGAGAGAGAGAGAGAGAAAGAGAGACTTATGGTTTTATGTATATTTCATGTTTTCCTGTGTGTATGCACTTCCCTCTGGCTGCTCAATAGGTGTCCTGATAGCCTGTTACCTAATCTACACACTACGCATCAGTCCGAGTGAGGCCGTCCACTATATACGTATTAAACGGCCTCGCTCCATCCAAACGCGGGCGCAGATCGGTCAGGTGTTTGACTTCGCCCGCCTGCTCAATACACAGCTGGTCCAGTACCCAGACCTCAGCCTGCGTCATGGAGCGCCCTTCACTCTGCAACACTACCTAAACCGCCAGTCCCTACTGCTGCATGGCCAGGAGGCACGTGCCCTCAGATACACACCCAAGGTCAGGACTGGATCATGTATTACATTCATTCTGCATCATGCCCATACCTGACAGTACGGTAGAAAAACAATGCAATGGTGACGCCTTATCCTCTCTTCACTGACTGTCTTGATAGGTGGTGTACCTCCTGTGTGTGTGTCTCTCCTGCTTAGCCCTGGGTCTCCCTGCCCCTCCAGAGATACATGCTGAACTGGAGAAGAGGTCAATGCTGAGGACCCTGGGCAGGGCTGTGAGGGAGACACTGGTGGCCAAACAGTACCTGCCCCTGCTGAGGGAGGGGGATAGGGGGTGCTGGGTGGGCTCAGGCTCGATGTCTTCCTGGGACGAGCCAATGGGATTCTTGGAGAGGAAGAGAGAGGTGCTGCTGGGCAAACGCAGCTACAGCGATTCTGACCTCAGCAAGATTACAGTAAACGAGGTCAAATTTCACCTCACACACCCAGAATTACATCAAGGACCTTTTTTTCTATGTAAAATTGAACAGGACAAAGAGTCTGTTCTTACCTTGTTGCATTCTTCCCGAAGGATCTGGAGCTGGGCCCGTACTGTACTCCAGTACTTGGAAGTGACTGGTGTGGACAGGACCTGATACGACCTGATGTGAGACCTGTTAGCCCCAACCTTTCCCAACCAGCTGGCCACAGGACCAGCAAAAAGGAATCCCGCACCCTCAATATCCCAACATCTGCCACGACGACCACCAACAACTGTGCTACGAGGTCTAAGTACACAGCTAAAAGGACACCAGCACTTTCCAAATTCAGCTCCACCATTGAGGTAACCAAGAGTCTTACTGTGTAAAGAGCTAATAATAAAGACCGCATTGACAAGAATCCTTTAAAACATATTATGGTGACCTCTGTCTCTTGTCATGTGAAGCTGCACAGAGATCCACATAACCCAGGCCTAACCTCAGTGGCCCGTGCTGTTGCCAAGGCAATGGCAGACCAGGATCCTCCAGGAGAGACCGTCCTGCAAAGGTCATCTCTACTGCAGGTATAGAAAAAAAAGATGAAAAAAAATGGTGCAACCGGTTCTACATCACAGCATATTTATAATCAAAAATTATTTTCAACTCCAAAGCCACTGAACCAATGTCTTCACTCACCTTTTCAAACAGGAGGAATTGAACAGTAGTGACTGTGGATGGGCTCTACTGGTCACTGAGTCAGATCCTGTTGTTCTCAGTTGTCTGCTGTGGACCTGGCTGGAGAAACTAAAGGTTAGTGGGATCAAACCAGGGGCCATAATGACAGCAATACAACCTTTCTCTGGGGCTGTGGAGTGAAAAGTATGCTTTGACATTTTGAATTTCAGTTGGTTTTTCTTGATTTTTCTTCAGACACTTGTCACATTGTGGAAACGTTATCACATTGACTTTTTTGTCTGTTATTTTATCTGGAGATGAAAATAAACCAACTAAATGTCAATCCTTCAAGGTATCCCTTTTAAAAATGGCATCTCTCTCTTTCCTCCAACCTTCTCCAGGAGCCTGTTTTGAGTGCAGACGACGTAGAAAGGTTGACTTTGGGAACGAACCGCAGGAAGCCTCTCAGTGTGCTCAAGAAGCCACAGCGACACACCATCTACTGTCTATTGAGCTGTGTGGGTACGGTGACCAGTGTGTGTCCACACAGAGAGGACGCAGTGCTACGACGTCTGATGAGGGCACTTACCAGGGTAAAACAAGTGTGGACGTACAGTGTGTGTGTGTGTGTGTGTGTGTGTGTGCGTGTGCGTCTGCATGTTCCATTAGACAGTCTTAAAAATGAGGTTGTCATGTTCAAGGTACAACTACCTATTCTCTTTTAATCCAATAGCACCCTCAAGAGGAATTGGAAAGCCATGCAAGTTTGATGAACGTCCTTAAGGCCAGTTTCAGAGAAACATTCCACAACAGATCCCTTGTGAGGGCCTGCGGCAGCACTACCACGTCTTCAAGAAGAACAGATACCATATGAGCAGAACAGTTTCATTTTAAATATTGATTGTATTTCATTCTGGGATCCTGATTGTTGACAAGATAAACAGACACAGGGTTGTCCACCTTGAGATGAAGGATCAAAACCAGAATTCAATAATGACATTGATACTATTTTTAATAAACCTCTTTTCACTCTCTTTTCAATAGCATGTAGCCTGACTTAGTATGAGCAGATGTAATCCAAAGAATCTGGCCACAGTATGACCCTGTGGCCTGTTGCAGCCTCTTCATACCTATTAAAACCTTTTCATACGTGTGTATTCTGTCTTGTGTATTAACGCTTTGTGAAGTTTTTTAGTTAGCTACCCACACGCATTCATACGCTCAAACACAAATCAAGTGTGCCTGTCAAAGACCCGTCGCTATGGCAACGTTGTCATAGTGAAGTTGACAAGTACTAAACAATCCTGTGTTTGGCCTCAGTGCACATGCTGTGTCCCAGGCAGCACCTAGGAGAACACTCACCACAGCAATACAGGTCAGTGATTTGGATTATGTACACTAACTTATCAAGACAATGTTTACTGGAAATTAAGATAACTTTAAAGTTCTAACTAAACTTCCCATATTTATACCATGTAGGGGTATGGTAAAAGTGTAGTGTAAAGTGTAAGTGTAAAGTGTAAGTGTAAGATGGTAGACACCTGTGATTTCTGTATATACTATTCTTGGTGCAAATCTTCACTGGTTTTGGTATAATATCTAAAAAAGCACATTCATAAAATGGCCTAAACGAGGTAACAGTTGTATGAAGGTCGTACAAAGGCGTACAGAAATCACTAGACTGCTACTTGTCCAGGAAGTCAGCTATAGAGAATGACTTGTTGCTTATGGTCTGCTGTTGCGCCCCCTTGAGATTGTGATTACACACTCTAACACCAACACAACACTGTAAACATTAACATCATGACACTGCTGACACCTGTACTGAAAGGTCACTGCTGAACAGTAACTTGGTTCATAACAGAAAGGTTATGTTGCATCTATAAATAAATTGGAACTATTAGATTTTAGAGATATGCTATTCATTTTTAAAAGCCAATGTAGTGTTTTGCTTTGGCTGAGTCAAATTGAATCTATCTCTCTCTCAGAGTATGTCGGGCACTGATGTTTGGGTTGGCTCCTGGAGGCCCCACAAGCCCAGAGGTCCCATAGCTGCCCTCTACGGTAGCCCAGGCCCCAAATATGCTCTGCCTGGACTGATAGGTATTGCCACAAGTACCATTAGGTTAACTCTTATTCTCCTAAAAACACTCTTCATTATCGAGACTCTCTGTGCTTGTTATCACCTTAAAGGTATCAACGATCACGACCCTTGCAAACAAAAAGCGCCAGTGTATAGTTTTGGGACACGTCATGGCCAGTTCAGTTCTGATTGTTCCCCTGGACCGAGATACCTTGTCCCCTCCAATGTCACCAGAGTGGGCCGGGATGGTACCCCTGCATTCTCACTCTACAGCCGTCCAAAGGACCTGGAGCTGTTCCAGGCCCCTGGACCAGGTCAGTAGAACCCCATTCACATTGAAAATGGTCTGAGACGCCAAAGTTAAAATTACAAGTCCTGAAAACAGAACACAGAGTTTTAATGGTTAAATTGTAGATTATAAACCATCTTAAACATTTCTAAGCACCTAGACTGATAGTGTACAGAAGGAACTTAGTTAACATCTTAATGGAGTAGCCAAATGAAACTTCACTATTCAATATATGGAAACAAAATTTGCGACAGTGTTGGAGACAAATTGCGATTAAATTTTTTTTGGTCCTGTTAACATTTTCTTTACAAGGTTTTTCTTTCTCTGGTGTTTCAGGCCGGTACTACCCAGAGCACTCCAGAAAATCCGTCTACTACTCTGCTCCTGCTTACTCCCTGTCTGGCAGGAGCAGAGAATTCCGCAACGACCAAACGCCAGGTAACAGTTCATATGCTGATAACATTATTTTAGTTTTCTGTGGACTATAATGTTTCATGGAACAAAGAATGTGAAGAGCTCTATCTCACCTGATCCCATTTCTCATACTGCAGGTCCAGCTGCCTACATGCTGCCCTCTGTGATGGGACCCAAAACTGTGACCACAACCACAGCTCCCAACTTCTCTCTCTGTGGGCGCAGCAAAATTGGCAGCTTCCATGAGGACCTGCAGAAGGTCAATATGGCACATTAAAACCATGCCTTGAAAAATATGGAAAATCAAAAGAATCATGTAGATTTTCTCAAAATCTTTAACTACTCAAGTGTGTGATGTCAAGTTTTGTCGGGTGTAGATTGAGTAAGATATAGGACGACAGGTAAGACAGGAAATTAAAATTGACCACTTAGCAACACAATGAAAAGTCTGAATATAGACAATGACAAATGAAATCATGGAATAGTCATGGAAAATTTGATAAGCAAGAAAGGATAGAAAGTGTGTGACCTCTGTACTTTTGTTCACCCTCCAGACCCCCGGCCCTGGGACCTACAAAGTGGTGGATCCCTGTATCTACAAACACAAGTCTCCCCAGTACAGCATGACAGGTCGCAACAGCATGTCTGGTGACAGCACAGAGAAACCTGGGCCTGGAGCACACTGCCCTGAGCAGGTAGACACCTCAGGATGACATTCACCTTTTCTCTATGTAATTGCTGTCTTATTTGATGCCCAAAACATTTCAGCTCATTCACTAACTACCATTTTTCTGTTCTTAGGTGACCTTCACAAGAACCAAAGCTCCTAGCTTCTCCTTTGGAGTGCGTCATTCACAATACATTGCACCTCTCATTGTGAATGTGGCTGAATAGTTTTACCCATATTCTGTTGTTATTTTAACTGGAAAATTAACATTGTAATATCACATACATATAACTGATATGCATTTGCAATGACTAGAGAAAGAAAGAGATGTCAGTTTGCCAGAACAAGGCTTCTGACCACTATCAGTATTTGAACTAAAGTAGAATAAATTAAGGAAAGCTTAATCACTGACGTATAACTGACATTTCTTTTAATGCAACATGATTTATGGCAATCAATAAAGAAAGTTTTTCAGATTGACCAATGTCAATTCTTCATGTCTTCATAGGTTCGATATTTCTCAGTTTGGAAATTTGGTGATCACTGATGTGGTAGATGTCATGGATAGTTTACTATTTCTTCAAAACTGAGGGAATTAAAATCATTTTAAACTAAACACCCTCATAATTCTCCTTCAACATTATGGACAACAAATATATCTAATTTAAATTGAGAAAGTATGATTAACACTATGGAAATTGAGAAATTGTCTTGGACAATAATAGCCTAATATTGGCACCACAGACTTTAAAACTGTGCAGTGTCAAAAAGGCTCATAAGCGACCTTGTCCTTAAATATTATTTTCCCCCCCACTGTGTAGCCATTATTGCTGAGCTGAGTATGCTCACCTCAGCAATAAATAACAGTTTTGGGACATGTCATGGCCATTTGATATCTGACTATTCCCCTGGACCAAAATATCTGCTCCCTTCCGTCACCAGAGCAGGCCGGGGTGGTACCCCTGCAGTCTCATTATACAGCCGTCTAAAGGACCCACTGCTGATCCAGGCCCCTGGACCAGGTCAGTAAGATCCCTTTCACATTACAAAAAGATGGTTAAAAATGTATTTAGAGAAAAAGCATTGCTGGTCTCAGACTCATTGATGTGCAAATACATCTACTAATGCTTCTGGACACATCTTCAGTGATGTTTCAGCTTGTGTCCAGATGGCTAAGAAATGGATGGCTCTTCTCTCTCCCTTGATGCCCAACATACTGAAGAGATCAGGCTGCAAATCCCCTGCATCCAATCTCTATTGGCAAGCATCTTGCTCTCCAGCCACTTTGCCGACATTCACTGAGTAGTCCCTCGTATTTAGTGAGTGTCCTTTCAAAGGCCATCATCCAGGCGATCTTCCCAAGGGACTGTTATTTCCAGCAGGACAACTGATCAGTATAAAAATGTTTTGCTAGTCTGAGACTCCAAATACCAGTTTGTATACCTTCGTGTTGAAGCTATACTGGTAAAATTAAAATTACAAGTCCTGAAAATAGAACACAGAGTTTTAATGGTTAAATTGTAGATTATAAACCATCTTAAACATTTCTAAGCACCTAGACTGATAGAAAGAGGTGAGGTTTTGAGTGTACAGAAGGAACTTAGTTAACAGCTTAATGGAAAAGTCAAATGAAACTTCTATGTCACTATTCAATATTGAAACAAAATTTGTGACAGTGTTGGAGACATTGTGATTTGACTTTTTATGTCCTGTTAACATTCCATTAAATCATGGAATAGTCATGGAAAATTTGATAAGCAAGAAAGGATAGAAAGTGTGTGATCTCTGTACTTTTGTTCACCCTCCAGACCCCGGCCCTGGGACCTACAAAATGGTGAACCCCTGCATCTACATACACAAGCCTCCCCAGTACAGCATGACAGGCCGCAACAGCATGTCTGGTGACAGTGTAACAGGATTGTTATAGATAGATGAAGTTTGCTAAAATTAATTCCTACATCTATTTATTATTTATGGTTTTGTTATTTATTTCCTTGGAGAATTGTTAAATCCTATGTTTACCTATTCAAGGGTGTTTTTAGTTAGTTTTAGCACCCTCATGTGGCTGGTGGTGGTATATAGCTACTAGAATTTGTTGGCTCCTCCCTATTGCTTGCTGAAGATGTTATATGTATGTAGTGACAACTGCTCCGTGACCTTTCCAAATGTTGAGTTGTAAAAACTATTTACAGTCGAATTTAAAGTTTAAATGAGGTGACATGGATTGTGTTGCCATGTTTTCTGACTGTTTTGAGTTGTCATTTTATAGTCTTATTATTTTAGTTTGAAGGTATAGCTAAAAGTCTGTTAGCTTGGCTAACACCTAGCTGCTGTGCTGCGCACACTAGCTTTCCTTCATAAAACTAATGTGAAATGGCGTCTATGTGTGTTGATATTTATTCTGTATGGGGGCAGTATCCAGTAACCTGTTTGATGTTTCACTACCCTAACACAATTATTTGTGTGTTTATGTGCCAGGTATGTTTTATTGAAATGTTTGAGCTCTATTGGTAATGAGCACTGTTTCAACACTTGCATAGAGATTTAGTTTCTTTAAATAAATATATGAAAATTTGGGTCATGGCTGTTTGTTTGAGAAAACAAGATGTTGAGATAAATATTGTGTACAATTGTAGTGGGAATTATTTTGTCTAACAAAAGGCCACATTTTGAAAGAATTCTCTTTTGCCTGCTGACAATTTCTTTGGGTCCTGTTAACATTTTCTTTACAATGTTTTTCTTTCTCTGGTGTTTCAGGCCGGTACTACCCAGAGCACTCCAGAAAGTAATGGTAAATGGTAAATGGACTGCATTTATATAGCGCTTTTACCCAAAGCGCTTTACAGTATATGCCTCTCATTCACCCATTCACACACCGATGGCAGTGAGCTACCATGCAAGGTGCTCGCCTGACCATCAGGAGCAATTTGGG
>CABFOQ010022005.1:22866-52418 GCA_900660455.1 Gephyroberyx darwinii | reverse complement strand
ATGGGGTCTCTAAGATATCAGCTCTGTCACCATGCAGGGGTCGGACCAAATCTCCAGCTTCCTGTGCTTTTCAAAAACCTGAAAGCACGTCTCTCCTATTTGATGATCCTGTATAATTTTTTTTGTGCTTTTGTGGACCTGGGAGCTCGTTGCCCCCTTTTTTCATCCTAGGTCAGTCAAGAGCATGGGCAGCCGTATTAGAATAGAACCCAGGCCTAATTGCGTGTACGCTGTAAGACAATGTCCATCATAACAGGTACTTTAAGTCTCGTGCTCTTAAAATCTTATTAACTTAAAACAAGTGGAAAATACAATTACGCTTGTTTTAAATGCAGATTCATTTTTGAAGAAATTTCCAGAAACAAGGATCAATATCTTGAAACAAGGCAGAATAAGGCAAATCTCTCCACTATAGGAGGAAATTCTCGAAAAAAAGTTGATTTGCATTGGAAGCAAATGAAATTACCTCACCGCACTAGTAGAGTTTTTTTTCACTTGCTTTAAGGAAAATGAAATCAAAGTCAAAGTCAACATTAGATAAAATGACTTACGATATTTTTGCAGTGTGATAGTCACAGATTTTGGAATTAATCATGTTTTTTTTTTTTTTTGGTAAATTGCATCTAAGGCACCACTTGTGAAAATCTTATGCTGAAATATGTACAGGGTGTAGTGGAGGCTAAATCCACCTAAACTCATTTATCCACCTTTTGATTTGCAGAATAGAGTTCACCCGCCTTTTTAACCGGACAAATCTTTAGGACAAAATTTTATAATTTTTATCATTTTAAGTATTAAGTATGAAATTGATGTAAATTGCGACATTTTTAAAGGAAAAAAACAATAAATTATTGCTTTTCTGAAAGAAGATTTTTGTCTGTATTGGCGGTTGTGATGCCTTACGATGATCACAGTCTGGAGGTAATTTAGCCACCCTTTTATTTACCACTATCACTGTATGTAGGTTATGTGCAGACAATATATTTCTTTTTCTACAATGATGTGAATCACGTTGCCATCGGTTTGTTTTCAGAGCAATTCTCTGGAGTCGCACGCGGAGTTTTAGGGATCCTGAATGTCCTTTTTTTGAATATTCTGGGCTTCCTTATAGGTTTTAATAACTCTTAATCCGTCTGATCGGTCTGGCGTAGATAAGTCTCATTTGAATTGGGATTGTTCTCAAGGATCCATTCGGATTTCTCCACAGAGGTCCCAAAACGAGCTTACCACAAACAACTGCACCCCCTCAGTGCAATTAAGGCCTTGTGTTAATAAGATAAAGCCAATTGAACGCAGCATTGATCTCCCAGTAAGGACTTTTCACTCCTTCCTGCATTGCAACATAGATCTGACATCAGAGCAGAAGTCACAGAATTGTTTACAATGTTTCGCTAATATGATAAAACACTCAACTGATGAATAGTCACTGAATTGTTAAAGTTTTTGAAGAATATGTGGAATTCGTAACTCCAAATAGTGGCAGTAAAACTTGAATTTACATCCGTTTAATTTACATCATGTCCATAAGAAAATTCTAGGCGTTTTCATACTTTTACATTGGTATAGGCCTATAAAACTAAGAAAAAAAGTTTGTTTCTGTAGTTTAAATGATGATATTGTTATGCTTTAAGTTCATCCATACTGGATAGGTCCGTTCAATTAGAATCCCGTTAAAAAAGTCTTTAAAATTAAATATTGCTTCATAAGAACGGGCGCTTCTTTTCCAAATTTGCCCAACAGTCTTCGATTGAAAGTCGTGAAACATTTATTTTGCAAAGTTGTGATTAGTCTTTTTGATGAATCCTAAGTAGACCTGTAATTTATAATATATTTTATTTACCACAGATCTTCAATGTATTGCCTCAAAATCGGTCAAAAGATTCTTACGAGGCAATTGTAGACAATTTCTTCTACAAAACTTTAAATTCATGCCAACGGAATTTACTGCAAATTTAAAATCCACGTCATCCTTATGCTTGTTTATTCTGAATTTATTCTAAGTTAGGAAAAAAATCAATGCTGATCTAGATTTCAAATAATTTTATAATAATTTTAAGTTCTTGCTCCACTGAGTAAATGCCTAATGAAAACGATCAGTCTGTTTAGAGAAATGGTTCAAAAGGAGAATTTGTGCCAAGTTTTAATCAGCTAGCGATTGAAATGAAAAAAGTTCGCGTTTAGCTTGTAAGTCATTTTCATACGGAGCAATCACTAGACAAAAAGTGGGTAACTCCTTATAGGCAGTTTGCTCATGTCAGAATATGGAAAAGATGGACAAACACTGAAGGTCCTCAACTTCCATCCGGGGATCACTAAAGCCTTAAAGTTTAATCTATCATCAGGTAGTATAGTTGACGTGTGGCCTGTGTTCATTGGTGGCAGGCCTACCCCTATTCATGTTGATGAACAGCACGCAGGTTCTCCAGCTGGTCCGCAGGACTTTTCACATGTCAGGACGTCTTACTTGTGACAGTAAAGAATGAACTGGTGGCTATTTCCGTATAGGGTTAATGGGTTTACATTCTCAGTCATACAGAACAAATACCATACAAGAGAAGATGGGAGGGGGAGGGGGGAATTTATGAATGAAAATCTGCTCTTTAATAGACCCCAGCCCTGGTTGCAAGGAAACAGTAATGTAATACACACAAAAGGCTACCTGTTCAAACCTCTGTGGCCCTGGAGCTGTTGGGTCTTCCTGCGGGGCATCCAGGATGCTTTTGGGGGTTTGGATCCTCCGCATATCTCATGCACCTGTCCCAAGATCCTGCGATCATTTATGAGAGGGGCTAACAAGTGAGAGAGAGACAGGTGGAAAGCACTTGCTGCAACATAAACTGATGCATTTGTGTATATTTGTGTTCTGAGAGCATGCTTCATCATGCTGGCAGTGATGTGTGGTACATTAAAAAGTGGATAGGCTTTAACCTCCGGTGATCTTCACAAAAAAATATATATATATTTTCAGAAAATAATTAATTCATCCTTCTGTAACCTTACATCATGGTAATCCGTTCAGCAAATAAAAAATGTGGGTTAGGTAGGTAGGGAGTTTAAGCTACAAATCCTAATCACTTCACTTTAAGCCAAGCTCGATCGATTAGATTTCTTGCCAAACTGTACGCCTTTATATTTGTGTGTGTCTGAACGTTTCAAAATGTCTAATCAATTAAATCAGATCTGATCACCCCAGCCCAATGAGGAGCAGGCTGGAAAAGTTTATTTTGAATGAAAGCAGTAAAGAAATAAATCCAGCCCTTGCTATAAATTGTTCTCGACCCGATTGTTTCTGTTTTGAGAAAGGAGCTCATTCCAAACCGGAAAAAACATGCGTGTTATGCCTTTAGGTCCAGCTTGCAACTTTAATTATAGGGGAAGGGGGTCAGTCATAAGCGGTTATTCGACCCCTCTTGTGTGGCATCGCGCCCTGTCCCGTTTAACTCGCCAAAATAGTGCAGGAATCCCATGAAAGCGCCATGTGCTTCGGATCACCTTTCACCCCTGTGCACCTGAGTTGTTTCTACCCCCAACAGTGGCTATGTTGTGAATTTGTCACTTATTAGGGTGCTAACCTATGTGGCCTGCGTTCAAATACCATTTAAGGCGCAATAACTTTCCCAGATGTATGTGCGGCACGTAGCCTGCCAAGTTTTTGCGTCACTCAGCAACAAGATGAGTGAGCTACATGCCTGTTGCTTCCCAGATTGGTCTGGATCTCCTACTAATGTAGACTACTCAAAGCGCAATAAAAAGCATAGGTCTTTTAGTGTATCTAAAATATAACATATAGGTACATATATATATATATACCTGCAGACATTGTCTTATGCACAATTGAAAAGGAAGGAATTCTCCATTCCTCGATATTATTTAGGGAGTTTATATGCTTGGTACAGGGAACTGTGGGTCTCTCTGGAGGCTAGTTGACATTTTGGACACATTAGTTGAATGTGTCATTTTCCATGTGCCCATAAACAAATCAGTTTATTTAAATGTTCTGTAAATCTAGGTGCTCTCTGATCTATATAGCCACACAGCACGTGTGAAAAGTGTTTACTATTGACTAGAATGACAGATCGAATAATCAGTCATGGCAGGATTATTTTTCGTTGCACCATTCAGTATATTTACCTTACTGAATTCAAGGTTGACCCATTTTGGTGATCACATTGTCTATAGCCAATCAACTAACCTTTATCTAGGCCCACAAATAGAGTTTAGGTGGAGTCCCTCTCACATTAGGTGACTAAATTTGTTGGAGCCTTTGAAGGAGAGTGAGCAATCTGTTTTCTATAAATATTTCATTATTCTTATGTGACAGTGAAGATGAGCTGGGATATTAACCTCTATGGTGTTAACCTTTCACAATGCATTTTTACTGCCTATCTCCAAGCGTTGGCAATTTTTTACAGGATGCACAATTTTTGCTGTCTGCCTCCAAGGAGAGATCATGCAACGAAAAGTCGCACCTTGATTTATTCCATTAACCTTTATTCGGTTATTATAACCCTGGTCGATTTACAGAGTCTAATCCGGGCTGTAAAATGTGCCGGGTGTGTTTAATTTACACAGGGAAGGATTTGTTTGGATGGGATGCATAATGTGCCATCACCTGAGGTTTATGCTGTCATTGTATGATTGTCCTGTGAAGGAAAGAGAGAGAAATCAACAGAAATGGCACATAAGGCTTTTGGGACTGCTAAATCTGTTGTGTTTACACTGTTATGTAAAAAGATGACATCTAAAGTGTATTTACGTTGTTTTTTATGTAGATGTTTTGTTGTTATTCCTCACCATATAGCCCAGTGTTTCTCAATGTGGGGTCCAGGGACTCCCAGGGGTCACTGAAGCAGGTCACATGGGTTCTCTCCAAAAATAGTTCAAATTCATATTTCTTCCATTTTTTAGAGTTTAGCACAATGAAAATGTAAAAGCAGGACAATTGCACTCATAGATTTCTCCTCCTATTGTTAAACTTAAACTAGCCTACACCTGCCACTGCCCTCTATACCGTAATATAAGCTACAAGAGCAATAAGCACTGACCACCAAAAAAGGCAACAGCAGAGCCACTTAAATGACTGAATGAGCAAATGAAGAAAAGGTCTGAATGGATCAGCTCACACTCTGACAGGAATACGGAGAGAGGGGAGCGAACAGCCCAAGACTGCCATTTGAATGGGATCTGAGAGGTAATTTGAGCTAAAATGGAGTCCATTTCTGAGCCACTCACTGAGCCCCCCATGGCATCCACTGTAATGCATTATTCCTGGCCGGCACTAGGAGAGGCAATGAGAGAGGGCAGAGGACAGGAGTGGGCCCAGCTTTGGTGTAATGAAGACTCAGTAGACCCAAACGAGACACACACACACACACACACCTACACAATCTTTCATTATATATCACAGAGAGCAGGACATTAATACCACTGAAGACCTTTTGGCAGAAAAATAAAAGTATGCAATGATTTGGTTTAGTTGACCTTTTGTATCGGGCATGTGACACCCGCTCACTGCAATGTGGGCTAAATATATATAAGGACTTTTCTGACACCGTTTAATAAATGATGTTTGTGAATCATAGTTATTCTGTTCATCTGCCGCCTAACCACTGACTAGAATGGAGCTGAACTACTCTGCTCTTATTAAAAGAAAATTGTTATTTTTAAAATGAATGCTGTGTGACTAACTGAAGGTGTCTGCCTTTCATTTACACAATAAAACATCATCGTGTCCTTTTTGCATTGTGTTTGTCATGTCAGATGGTCAATTGACTTGGTGTTCGTTCTTTCTTTCTTTCTTTTTTTCTTTCTTTCTTTCTTTCTTTCTTTCTTTCTTTCTATTGAACAATCTGACAATCAAGCCATATTTGTATGGTTACATGTGGTACATTGATTTTTACCTTTATAAAGATAACAAGTAATACTTTTATTTATAGAAGTCCACCAAATAGTGAACGGATGAATAGCAGCAGTTGTAGCTTTTGCACTATAAGAACAGCTCCTGCCAGACACTGCTGTTACTCGTCCCACCACTAGGCGTCCATAGATGTCATAGTAATGATGTCCAGACAAGCTGAGAGGATAAATACTGTCATCTGGTGGTAACAAAAGCCATCACCACTGAGTAGAACAGTGTCACTTACAATCTCCTGACTTGCTGCCCAGTTTAGTACTCCAGTATCAATGCCTCTTATTATCTTTCCATTCCTCGGCTCTTTACCGTGCCTGTCTGCCACCACCATGGCTGTCTGCCTGTCACACACACAACATCACAGTCTCCATCTCACATTTAAATTGTGCACCATCCATGCACACGTTTAACTTTCCAACATTAAAACAAGTTGTTGAGATACAGCTCAGTCCAATCCAGAAGGATTAAATATCTACTTGTAACCAAATATCAGTTTTAACACCACTGCCAGAGCAGGAGCACATCAAAGCAGACACTTGTCAGGGATGTGGGTGTGACAGCACCTGTGAGACTTTAAGATGTGTGTGACTGCCAGCATGAGGTGACAGCAGTTCCCTCGGCCAGGCAGTTGACTACAGAGACTCGTGTTGAGAGGGAGGCAGAACTCTACTGCTGAGGGGCCTTCAGGTGAGTAGCCATGGCCATGTTACTGCTCTGCAAAAAACATCTATCTTGACAAGTCATTTAGTCTAGTATTGAGTCTTAAAATGTTAGTTTTCTTAACACAAGTGAGATAATTTCACTTGTTTCCCATGCAGCTTCACTTGCATATAGATTAAGGGATCTGAGATATTGTCACTTCAAGAAAATCCTCAAAACAGGTGAAGCTGCACTGGAAACAAGATAATTTATCTCACCACATTGGCAGATTTCTTCTCTTGTTTTAAGGAAAGCAAGATTTTAAGACTCAATACTAGCAATAGAGGGACGGTATAACCTCCTATCCCTGTGGAGTTGCAAAGGGGTTCACATCATTTCTCTCTTTTATAATTGACCTTTGTCCCGAGTCCTTTGAAAATCAACCTCTCTGTGTATTGCACTGAATTTAAGGCTGGAAACACAGACATCTCAAAGGCATAATGTACAGCCTAATGGTCACAGAGTCCAACATGCTGCAGCTGAAATGACTATCAAAGACCCTGTGATGACATAGATGGCACTCATTGACAGATCAGATTTAGTCAGAGGTGGTCAGATTTGTCTGCTTGGCCTGAAGAAAGGATAGAGAGAGGGAGAGAGAGAGAGAGACAGTTCTTTTGGCAAAGAGGAGGCACTCTAATGGAGTCTTTCAGTCAGCTCTGGGTGGAAATGAAAGGAGGTTGAAGCCTGGCCAATTATTCTGCCTCAGCGGAGGAGGAGACTCAAAGAGGAGGGAGAGCGAAGCGGCGTGTGGCGTTGGATCGTTGCCCTGTCAGAGAGATGGTGGGAGGGATGGATAGATAGATAAACAGACAGACAGACATATAGAAAGATAGATAGATGATAGAAAGAGCCTCGCAGAACGAGGGAGCAATCAGAATAGCCCACAGATATTGGCTCCAGTCCCAGAAATTTCCCCCAGTGCAAAAGGTTAACTGTCAGTCCCCTGCTAGGTATAAATAGAAGTCTGCTCTCCAGAAAGGCGTGTCAGAAGGGGAGGGAGGGGGCCAGTTACTTATGATCCTGGTGACACACAGGGGGAGATTCAGAAATTGGGGGGAGGGCTGACAGAGGAGAGTGAAGGAAGAAGCGACCAAAGACGTTACAATGGGTCTGGAGACTGTGACAGAGGCCCAGGACAAAAGAGTGTCCTAATCTATTCAACTTGGCTGTGACAGCAGACACAACAAATACCATCATCGCCATCCCAGAAAGCTCAGGTCCAATTGAGCTGGTAGTGCCTGTGACATCCAAATACTTGGTGGGGCCATTGTTTCACTGAAGCCATCGGGACGAGTAATTAGGCTGGCGGTTTGTTGTTCAGAATGAAGGGCTGGGGTATCACATTACAGGTTTATATCACTGTAATTGAAAGCTTAGTTCCTTTTCTACTTTGTGGTTTTAATGGTAAGCTCTGGTTCATCATTGTGGGGTACCATCAGACCAATTACGTATCCAGTGCAGATGAAAAAAATGATCATGTACATTTTCATCATAAACCACACACATGATCCAGGCACAGGTATTCATCTTCTACCAACCGTAAACAACATGCATTTGAAGAAGTTATCTTTTATGGGCTTAGTAAAGAGGATGCAAACATTCTTCTCATTTCTCTTTTTATTTTTCACTTGAATCCAAGGCAGTAAAAATGATACACAGCTGAAATGTCAGACACACACATACTCTATACACAAAAATAAAGCTTCCTCTTCTGTTTAGCACACCTGAATGTAAGCAGATTCACCAGCCCCTCTGTGATCTGCCACAAAAAAGTATTAAAAAAAATATATCAGGTTTTCCTTCTATAATGCTACTAAATGAACTTTTACAACAGTTTGACACAATATCTTTTTATTTTGTCTCTCTGGTGAGAGAAGTCATTGGTATCGACTCTAAGAAGGCAAGAAATCTCTGACAAACCTCTTGTTGTTTACAAAAACAAAGATGTTATTGCTCGTTTAAAGTATCCACACGGCATATAATTACAACAAGTAATATTTTTTTTTAGCCATTGTCAGAAATAATAAATAAGGAAGAATAATCGGCTCATATATACTCTGATTGCACTTAATCCTCTAGACCCCCAAACGGCTAACTAACATACTGTAGGTCTAGCATGGTAATACCTGTCTGATTACATAGGCAAGCCATTATACATATAAGCAATAATGCCATAATGTTTGTACAAACGATAAAACTAAACTGTTATAGTGACAAAAGCACTACATTCTATAATACATAGGCAATCACAGATTGCAAATCTCCGAGGCCGAAGTAACAATGTCCTGCCCTCTCCTTCAATCAGTGTATGTTCCCAAACCATTGCCGTTTGTTTGAAAATACCACTCCACATGGGAAAATGCCTACGATCCTTCAGTAAATGTTTGTCTCAGTGGGGCCATTCAAAAAGTTGGTCACCGGGCGAACATTTAACACCTGCTCTCGAAAGGTAAATCCCAAAGTGTTAGCTGGTTTAACAGGAACCAAAGATGCTGGAAAAGTTTTGTTACTGTCCTGGTACATTCTTTCACAACATGACTCGCCTTGGGGCTTTCTGCACTATACTAATGAAAATACTACACACGTGGCTGGCATGGGTTTCACTCTGCTGTTGCACCACATGCACTCTCCTTCTAGGAATCCTGTCTGATATGAACCAGATCCCGATTTATCAACACACTGCATGTTTCTGAGATGTTTTCTGCAAAGAGAATACTGTGAATTGATACGTGAAAAAGTGAATATGTACGGACAGATAGTTGTCCATGTAACATTTTTCGCTGGTGGCAGACGGAGTGCATTGCACCTCACTGCTTGGTCACTACCAAACAATATAAATGCTTTGCCTTTTCTGATATTGTCACTAGAAGTATAACTCCTAGGCTTTCAATCCTCATATTTACAGGTCAATATCCGCCAATACTGAATGGCAGCAATCTGATTGGCACGCCTGTATGTCTTTCCTGTCTTTGTTCATTCTATCTACCAGAAAAACTAACATGTCCTCTAGGGTGTACTGTATACTTGCATGGATTGCATCATTCATTATCGCACAGGCATTTGGTTTTGGTGTCACTGATGCGGTCATTCAAATTTTTCAGCGACTTAACAAAATAAATACTTCTTTTGGTTCGATTGGGAACATACATCTCCCCTGGCCACTGCGGCCGCTGAATACACACATCTATGTGAGAGTGAAGACATTTTTTGCCCACTCCTAGAACATTTCCCTTTTAAGATCATAATTATATTCAGGCAAAACAAGACGCTGTAGCACCATCTTTCTTCCATGTCTACATCCACGCTAAAGCACACCAATGCACGCTTCCACTCGCTTAACTGTCAAGAAGCTAAGTAGCTCACTCTTCCAATGTAAAAATGAAACCAGTTGACTAATCACGTCAAAGAAAAAGAAGGGCAAACGCCGTCCTCCCATCTAGCGTGAAGGAAGGCCTAATGCTGATGGAGTACGACAAAGACGGGAGGGATAGGTTGTTTGGCCAAAAGGAGGTGCAGAGGACATGGCACGTTGGGTCAGGGGGTTTTCTGACCCACACTGTTATAAGCACACAGGACGAAATTGTCAAAACTATGAGTCTTTTTTTCCTCTTTCTCTCCATGACATATCCATTTTTTTATGTTGGCTCTCCTTTGCGTTCTTGTATTTCCTCTGTTCCGCAGCTTCGTTCAGTCATTGTGGGGTTTCTCAACACCACCCTGAGGGAAGACAGAGAGGGAGGCCTGTGTTAAGAACAGATCAATCAATGTCCGTCAACAAACAGCCCTTCAGTATATGCTTATCATGGCTGTCCAGTTTAGATAGATTAATTAAATAAGGTTCTGTTGTACCATTTATGAATTGATCATGACTATTTCACGTGGCAGAATTATGTTCCTAAGAAAGAAACACACACTTTCAGTTCCCATTTGGCACATTTGCATCTGTTTTTCTAAATGCCAATTCAACATTTTGTACAATGAGGGAAGGAAGCACACTAAAAATGTTTTGCTGCCCCTTTTTTTAGTTCCAAAACTACACAGTCGACAACTTCATGTAGGCTAGTGAAACTATTCTTATTTCTACTAGAAAATTAGACCCTAATAATATGAAATACTGGATAGAGCAGAACTTGTTTTGCTTCTGCGTGTTTGAGACTCCAAACTGGCTAAAGAAAAGAAAAAGCCAGCAAAAAATGTCCTCAGTTCACTGATCCTTCTAACAAATGAAACACTGGAGTGAAAGAGAGGAAAACAGAGAACAAAAAAGCAAGTGAGGACTTGTGCCAACATTCCTAGCCCCATCACAAACAAAAACAACAAGTAGCAAATGACCTTCTGGTCAGCCGAGTTGTGACTGGCTCTGTGTTTGGCCTCAACTGTGAAAAACAACGGCCCTTAATCTGCTTTCACGCTTTCACTGAGTCAAACTGAGGGAGTGACGGGACTCTTACTTTACAGACAGAATGAGGTGATGCTTCTGGGCAGGAGCGTAATGGAGACATCAAAGCTGACTTGATGGGATAATTATGAAGTAAGGGGGCCCTTCAAAGCATTTCACACAACTTTAAACCGTTTGAAAATATTATCCACTGTAATGGTCTATTAGAATGGAATTAAAGCATTTGTGGTGAAGAGGAGTGTCCTTGTTCTGTTCTTCACCTTCTCTACACAGTGTTGACTAGACATTTGAAGAGTGATACTGATATTCTTGGATTGAAGCTGCCGATAGCTGATATTCGTAATCTTTAAATTCAAGCATTTTCATCCCAAAAAAAGAAAAATCACAAGGATTCAGGGTTCCCCTGAGAAATGTATTCTTGTCAGGGTGGAAAATGAAACAGCCTTTAGATCATGGGACACTAAAACTCTCCACTGAATCCCAGACTACTGAAATTCTTCTAGTTGAGTTAGCAGCTCCTCAGGGCAGGGTGAGGCAGGTTTCATTGTCGGTATTACAGACTGCCACTCCTGAAGCTGTTGAGTAAAATTATCCTCACTTCCATTGTATTGGCGGGGGGGTGACAATGGTCAATATTTGATTTTTATTAAAAGGACAATATCTACCTAATATATTGGCAAACCAACATATTGATCTAACCCTTAGGTATAGAGTTACATACTACAAATGGTAGCAGACGTTACCATGGCAAGCTGGCGTCCTATGTTTCCCACAGTAACACCTCCTGAGAAGAATATGCATGGGAGCCAGGAGCGCACGTACAAGAAGTCTGGAGACGTATACCTGAGAGAGAAAAAAACATTAAATTATTATTAATATTGTAGGGTGGCCTAGTGGTTAGAGACTCTCCACCAGATGACCTGGGTTCAAGCCCGGTGTTCGGCAAACATCTGCCCTGCTGAAGTGTCCTTGAGCAAGTCATTGAATCCCTACAAGCTCCAGGAGCGCTATTCTGTAGCTGACCTCCCTGGAGGGAGCAAAGTGAAAAGAAAATTCCCCAAATAAGATCAATAAAGTATCACATTATTATTATTAAATCACAATGCCTTTCCCTACATTCAAATGAGTGAAAAGTCGAATCTCCATAGAAGACGCGTGTCAAGCTAACTCAAAATGGCAACATAAACCCAATGTCAAAGACAGATCTCTGAGTAGGCAGAACGTATAAATATTTCATATCAAAAAAACATAATTATCTCCTTTCATCCTTCCCCCACTGCATGTACCTTGTACAGTCAACATGAACTGCAGCTGCCTTTTAAACCCAGGTCTTTGTTAGCTGAAGCAACAAGTTCCTCTTCTCAGTAGGGCGTTTTTGATGAGGAAGGAGGCACTCCCAGACACGTGGGACCCCCAAACCACAACAAAAATATAATTAAAAATCTATTTTTATATTTATTCATGTATCTGTTGCATCCTCTTTTAAATGTGATCGGATGGATGGGAATACGTCCAGATAACTGTAACTTCTTCATTAACAGAGGGGGGACTCTTGCTCTCAAAGCATTGTAATCAATAGCTAAATACTTACTGGCTGTAGCCCAAAACCAGAATGAAAATGATGACAAAGCTGCTGAATGTCATGGTAATTGGCCTCAAAATATTTTGCTCCCTCAAAAGTCAAAAGATGGACAGACTCTTCCACTTATAAGGCCTTGTGATACGAAGAGGAGGTATTTGGATGCTGCGTTGTTACAGAAATTGATGTTAATTAATCACTTACTGGTAGACTCCATTGTAGACCAGCAGCTGCGTGATCACAGTAGCTAGGAAGGCAGTGGTGATGCCCAGGCCAAAGCCACTCCTGGACCGGTCAAACGTCCACCACAGGCCCAAGGACAGGGCTGCCAGCGTTAGGGACAGCTGGACATTATTGGCAAAGTCTAGTTTCTGTGTTATGGAGCGGTTAAGGGCAAAGTGAAACAGAATGACACCAACAGGGTTTTTTTCTTATTCAAATTGCTGTATCAGCTGTCATTTAGGGAAAAGGTCAACTATATTTATGAATATATACATGTACGTTCCTTCCTCTCAAGCATAACCATCTAGTTTCTGAAAGGATACAACGCTGGCGTGGTTGATACCGACGAAGACTGCGATGCATCTCATGACACTGGCCCATTCTCTCTTGAACTTGTGCGGCTCTCCCAAGTGGCTGTCGATACAGGGATACAACAGGCCGACAACAGCTGCAAAAAGGACAAACACATCAATTTATACAACATAAGCTTAAATTCTGTAAAATATCACAGTTCAACTCTATTCATAGAGTTACACTGTTGAATTTTCTGTTGAACATGAGTTTCCACATTTAGTTGCACATTTGACATGGGGCTATATATGCTTAAAACCTCCACAAAAGAGAATTATAATAATCCTATAGTACATTTTAGTAGGATACTACACAAACATCACAGCAAAACTAGAAGCCTATATAGGAATATTATAGAAGTAATATAATGATACCATAAGGACATAAAATAAAAAAAATACAACTCAGTATTTAGTATCACAGACACACAATATTATTTCACCCAACAGCAATGTCAAACGTATATATTTTTTTGTTTTGTGATCCTCTGCCTTACAGCACACGAGGGGAGGAGCCGAGATGCGGTTATTACTATGTATTTCCTTCTCACACTTCCTGGTGCCTGGCTTGAAAGTACCGCCCCCTGAGCTCACCCGTTACGAAATTAACCAATGACAGAGCTCACTCCTCCTCGTCCGGCTGTTGCAACCAATCAGACGGCGAGAAGCGCTACCAGCGAACAGCTTTTGTAATGCGCTCCCAGACAAAACCACCAGGACCAGTATGGCCTGGGAGAACGCTTATATAATAGATAACCAAAACAAACCCGACTGTTTACCAACCAGGCCCTTCATCATCATCACCTGATCGTGAAGTTACTAACGGTGCGTTTGGCCAGGTGATATAGGCTGGCAAATAAAAAGATGGGTAAACTATAACCTCCATTTGAGGATCACCAGAGGGAAAGCAACCACCAATATAAACATAAATCACCTATATTTACAAAAGCATCTATTCGCGTTGTTTTTTCATTAAAAGACCCTATCCTCTTATAACTTACACCAGTTTGACACGACTTACTATGGTGTATACTAGAAATGTAGCGTACAGAGATTTATAGCAGACTAAAAAGGTGGGCAAACTCTACAACAAAACTCCCAACAATTTAAAAAGTGGGTTGAGTGAGTTGGTTTGGCCTTTCTATGGCCTTGTTTCGAAATATACAGACTACTACACTTACAACCCCTCCCCCTCTGCATTCCATTGCCCAAACTTAGTAGCCTGGTAAACTACAGATAACCTGGGTCAAATTGCATTCACCAGGAAAGACTGGTATGTAAAATAATATAATGATAACACTTCAACAATCAACGACGTGCACTCACCGGCCCCTGTGCCGCAGCAAGGTGGGATCCACCAAGCAGATGAAAACAAAGTTGTCATCACCTCCTCGGGAAACAAAGTGACGTTTCTCTGTATCTGCAGCAAGTTGAGCACCAAAGCGAGGAAAGCTCCGACGGTGAAGAGGACAAGACCTCGTCGGATCAAGTTTGCTGCTCTCTCGCTGTGCAGAGAGCCATAGGCGTTGCTGAGCACCGATGTTATGATGGACATCATTTCTTCAGCTTTTGATGCCACCCAGTTTGCCACGGATGAATTCTTAGTTTCCACCCTTGATGCACAGGAGCAACTCCAGCAGTGGTCGTCTAGTCTTGGCATTTGGCACTTCTGTGCTGGTGGGGGTGGGGAGGGAAGGAGCATGTAACAAAAAAATAAGTTGTCATTACATCTGGATACATTTAACAAGCAACATTAGAGACACAGTGTCGCGAGATGAAACACAGAAGCCAGGTCTAGCATATGATGTGATCCGCAAAGTTCACAGTTAGGAATTTTCCTCATCCTACTTAAAGTGTTTGAATAACTAAACTATAATGATCACATAGTCTAAGAGATAAAAGGCTATAGATCAATGATTGGTGATTACCTACCTTGATCTCCAGACGTCGTCAGTGTCTGGTCCAAACAGAAACCTCCTCTCCTGGTCATTCGCGCCTTGCAAATGATTAAGCCGGGATCTTTTTTCTTTTTTTTTGCTCTTACAACAAGGACTGTAATCACGTTGTTTGTTCACATCATCGTATAGTCAGAGAGGGGCTGAAAAAAAAAGCTGCTACTCCATTCCAGAGCACAGAGCTCATACCAGAGACAAGAGCTTCCTCTGCAGAAAACAATCACAGCTGTGTCGGGTGAGAATCGTCAGCCAATCAGAGCGCGGCGGCTGATATGACGTGACGCCACTCCACCGCCCCCTCGTCCGGGACAGTTACACCAGCCTGGAGACTGGACACTGGAGCCTGGGGCCTGGAGCCTGGAGCCTGGAGCCTGATGCAGACTATCTGCATGCGTGGTGGAGGTGGAGTGGGAGTGGGAGTGGAATAGGCCTGGCCCTTGGACACACACAAGTATGAACCAGGTATTAAATAGCAGCAAAACTCATGTAATCTCCATGCAAAATAACTACTGTAATCATATAATACATTTTACAAGGATGCTTTGAAGATATCACAGCAAAGGGCAGATAGGGATATTATATGCCCCTGTACGGATATAATAGTGATACAATAGTAGATAAAAAAAATAACATAAAATATAATAAATATAAACTTACTGAGATCGACAGACACAAGATGAGTCTCTACAGGAATATTATATTATTATATTATTATTATTTTCTTGTTAAGGAAAGGTCCCTATAAAGTATTAACAAGGGTAAAAGCAAAACTCAATCTTGAGTTTTTTTTCTATAGGCTGAATTGGATAGAAACTTTTGCAAAAGCAGTCCATAAGAGTAGCATAATCTCCGTCTGCTACACCACTTACACAGCCTAATTCATATCTCCTGGACAGGCACCTTTATATAGGCAGCTTTTTGGAAATGGGGTTAGTGGTACAAGCTATGATGTTGATACAGTGGTTAAACTATAGGTCAGGTTAGAGGAGGTGTGCCTTGCAGGGAGGAGTGTGCCAGTCTGACGAGATAATGTAAATGTAAAGGTTCAATGAAGGTTCAATGCCCGGGTGACGTGTGACGTAGCGTTTCAAGGACCAACAACAATATGGAAACATGTTTTGTAAGAATCTCTGACCCAGTAAGCTATCTTCATTACGGTGCGATAACAAAACTCCCACTGCTTAGTACAGAACAGACATAGCGTACGTGCAGCAAATACACACTATGTTTGCTTTAGTGTTCTGCCTTCTTCTGTGGCTCCACATGCACACATGCAAAAACAAATAACAAAATTAATCACACATCATAATTCACAGAGGCTGACTCACACATTCAGTAGCTGTCTGGGGTATGTTCTCATGAATAGCCAGTGCTGTGCAAAACACTATCACTAGATGAAATTGAGTTGTTTACTCAGGGAGATTAACAAAAATCTACAGTTGAATCAACTCGGCTGTCAAAAAGTTCCAAAATAACATTGGATTTACTTAATAACATCAGCTGCTGGCACTTTGTAGAAAGTAATATTATGGGTGAACCATCTTGTTCATGCAAATTGGCTTGAAAAATTGAGTGATGCTTCATGACCTAGAGCAAATTCGGTAGACAAAACACAGAGCACATCAATCAGATAGCATTTCTTTTCAATTAAGTTTAATTAAAATCGTTTTTTTGAAGTAATTGTTTCAGCTGCTGATGTCTCAGGGTATTGTATTCATTGTTTTTTCTTGGCAGTTTAGGTAGTGCAGATATGCAGAGCAGAAATGAGTTCATCACCATATGAGGGTGTGATGTGGGGATTGGTTTCTGGTTGTCATCCAACGTTCAGCTTCAAAGCCTTAACAGCAACACAGCCGCTGAATTTATCTCTTTGTTTTATGGCTGATTTGACGTGCCATGTGGAGGAAAACAATGCCCCAATTACTACAGGGCTTATTAATGAACACACCCAATAACTATATTCATGAAAATAGCCATGAAAACCAGTGACTGTGATTGCAAATGTTATACTCTTTCATAGAGTGGTAACTAATCATTTGTAGGGCATTCATATCCATTAGCTGCTCCTCACCATGTAGCTGTTCAACCAGCACTAGTTCAGCCAGAGCAGGTTCACAGGGAGGTTTTGAAATGTTAGTATTATGCATGGATGTATAAGTCATCCCATACATATTAACGTTTCCAGACAGCACATTGAAATTGTCTGACTTTAAATGTGTTCCACTTTCAATGGCATAAGAATCACATTTCTAAAATAGCAGTGGTAACTGAATGGTGAAATAAAAATGTCATAGCAGTATTTCACTGGGGCCGTTTCACTTTTTTTTTGTACCAAATAAATCAAGCATGAAAGTACATTGAAGGTTGAAAAGTTAGTATTAGTCCCCTCATTTGATTTCTAAATGCTTGCAGTTGTGTTGGTTTATGCAGAAGGCTTGAACAAATACAGCATGTCTTACAGGATGAGAAGTATGTCAAAGTGGAGTGTTCCTTTTTCTTTCTCACCCATTTCTTACCTTTCTTAAAGGATGCTGAAGTTATGTTTGGATATAAAGGCATGGAGCGGCACTCATGACCTCTTTACAAACGTGCTGTTGTGGCCCCAAACCAACATTTAGATACATTCAGTTTGCTGCGCGCCACAGAAAATGACATCGGTCAGACTTACTTTATCCTAATCTCCAGTGGGCCATGTGGTTAACATAGATAAATCGGCAGTTCCCCGCAGTTTCACAAAGGGGAAAAGGAGGTCAAAGAGGGAAAGGTGGCTACAGGGAGCTCCCAAGGCCCCAAACCACTACACCCTCACAGTAACCCAACAATGGTATTCTTCTCTGCCTCAGGACAAAATGAGTATGTTTAAGGCTGGGAAGGAGTGTGTGTGTTTGTTCCCCATATGAATTAGTTTCTCTCTATGTAATTCTAGGCAATCCTGGTGCCTGAGGATAAAAGCCTACAGCAGTGTGTGTGTGTGTATGTGTATGTGTATGTGAATGTGTATGCATGAGTCTAATTCTCTCTCTCTCTGTTTGTGTGTGTGTGTGCGCGTGTGTGTATGTGCTCATAGGCGCATCAAGAAGGAATGAATTGTGGGGTACAGGTGACCTGAGAAGACTCATACACACATCATCACCCTCAAAATGAGCAGGACCACCAACATCAATATTATAACAAGGTTCTGTAACACTAGAATATTTCATTACACCATTTTAATGAGAGAGAGGGAGAAAGATAAATAGAGAAAAAGTGTGTGTGAGAGAGTGAGAGGGGAATTAGATTGCTTCTAGTGCGCTGGCATTAACACGCACATTAATAAAGAGGCTGAAATCAAGAATTATATGTCAGCAAATCTGGACCATAATAACCACGAAAATGGCTTGACACAACAGCAAATAGCTCCTAGCAACTAGCAGTGCAGGCGCTGGCGTCGAGGAGGTCTCAGCTTCATCGCAAGATAAAGCAGGATGCTACGACACTTCAAATGAACACCAGATCAAGCGTGTCATAGATTATGCTGTTAGACTGGGAGGGATTGAATTATATCTAAAGGAAAAGCCTGCTGGAGCAGAGGGTAAATTGATCTATCAAGCTAGAGCTTGACAAATTTTCTTTCTCGATCCTATGTGAAATTATGAAGGGAAACATCCTAATCCATCTTCAATTATACTTGATTAAGACTAAAACAGTCTCAACTTCATTCTATGTTTATTCTCCCAGGCTCAGGCGTTACTAATTATTGCATGTCTTCTTCTTTCCATTGCACGATTGATGGTACTGTACATTTAGACAACCCTTGAAATGGTATAACCCATTCACAGAGATATTTTTTCTGGAACACGTAATCATGGCTACACCTCACCGTGGGTAATTGTGGCCTCCATTTCTTTGCATTACTAGAGTGCTAATCTTTCCACAGCTTGCCCAAATTTCCCCAGCCCCCTCCTCCACCTTTCTCCAGTTCCACCTCTTCAGTGCATTCTGGGTACTCTGGATATACACAACCTTTTCACTGGCTCTCTCTCACTGTGCCATGGAAGATGAAAGGGGATTGTGGGGTATAGAGGGTATCAACCAGCTGAACAAAGGGTGCCATAAAGGCCCTGACTCTACAGCCTGAGGGTGTGGTGCCAGGACACAATCTCCCAGCCCCTTTGTTCTTCAGGATCTGGCAGTCAGACGCTCCAAAAATGGCACATAGCAGCTCACCTTTTTCCGAGCCAGATCCTAGGCTCATTCCTCTACAGCGCAGGTATCTCCTGCACATAGTTATGCCAAAACAAAAAGAATATAGGATGGATTGCAAGGAATAAAAAACAGTCCCTTCTTGGAGCCACCATCTCCATTTAGCTTATGGATACTGGCAAAATAAACAACGATTCACTGGCAATAGGGATTCCACTATTTATTCAGTGAAGGAAAATAATTCCATACTAGAGATACATAGATGCATTTAGTGTAATTTGAGCCTGTAATTTGAGTATTGACATTAATATAGCCTCCATCATGTGATACACTACCTACTACTCTTATCAGCACTGGGCTTCCACCTGCTAAGCCCATTGCTGCCATTGACCTTTCAATAGCCATTTGACTTTAAAGGCAACCAGCTTAGTTTGTTATCTTCCTCACAGGACTTTGCGTTAAGCTGATAAGTGTTTTATCTACACTGAGGGTTTTGGTCGTATTTTTAATTACTTTCTGTTTTTTGCACATTTTTGGAAACACTTGTGCTTAACTCAAATCAACTTACCAGGTTAAATAAGGGTTATAAGGGTTAATATATATTGAAACAGTATGGGTATTTAAAATAGAATATATGTATCATGTCTCAATAAAAGCTTTTTAAGTCCAGTACATTAGAAGTGCCCATGAACAATACACAATCAGCAACCAATGAACATCCTCCATTATCCCCTGATGTCTGATGTCTGCTCAGGTGTCAATCCTGACCAATCACAGTGGCCCCCTCAGTGGGCAAGTTCAGTTGTGTGTGTGTGCTTGTGTGTTTGAAGGGAGTATGGGGTGAGTTGAATGTGATGAGGAGATTAAATCATGTTGGCTGCCTGGTTGGTTGGTTTGATCGGACAAATTTCCTTCTGACACCCCAATTAAGAATGAACATGTTGAATGATAGTCAAGTCCTTTCCTGAATCTGATCGGCAGGTTACGTAGAATGAACCCAAAACTACTGAAAGATCACTGCTCTACTAAAACAACGAATGGACATCATGTTGATCACACCACCTTTACCTCAGGTAACCCATTCCTGATCCTTGTCTGCTATAGCTTAATATTTAACATAGTGGCCTCATATTGGAAGTGATAGAGACACTGTTGCCCAAGAGGATTGTCGTGGGAAACAGTAAGCAAAAGTTAAAAAGTAAACTTACCCTATTTTCTGTTGTCAGACTATTTCCACTTGACCCTTTTATTACAGAAAAAGTTGTGACATACTTTTCAAAAGAAGAAGGCAATTAACTTGGGCTTTTGATAGAAATAAACAAACAAAAAAAGAATTCCTTTCACGAATGAAACACTGCCCTGGGAAATGTATCAAAATAAATCAGATAACACTGGCGTGTTTTATATTTTCAATATGTGAAATACAGAAAATCCATATCTTAAAACAGTGACATCTGAACATTCTCAAATAATCCAAACATGATTAAAATCCTATCATCTGAAGCCAAGGTAAAAGGTCATTGGACAAAAGGGGTCACACAAATTGGTCTCTATTTGTTTATGGGACTTGATTTCAGTGTTTAATATCCCAGCAGCCAGTTATACCTCAACCTGAAGACTTAAGGCCATCGTGTGATTACAGGGAAAGTCACAGGATTGGCTGGAGAGCAGATGTACCTTGAACAGTGTATCCCGTTCATCTGCCTTTCCATTGTCATTGGTACAAGCAGAATGTTCCTTACTGGCCTGTATTGGGTTTAGATGATGCCCTATGATGTACCAGTGTAAGCATATGATTTATTTATTTTTGTTGTGAAATAGCCTCATCAAGCTTGCATCACTGCACTGCTTTTCACATATCTCATGTATCTTTTTACAAATTACATGCTGACTTTTTTCAGGAGGGCATTCTAAAACATACTAAAGTAACTAAATATAAATTTCTACTGCAAACACTGTAAATATGTTTCTGCACAAAGGATTTAATGCACAATTTGCTCACTCAACTAATGAAAAGATGCGCTTGGAGATGATATTGTTTGTAAGTATGATCCTTGTTTATTCTGCCTGCAGAAATCATGCTTGATCAGAGTGGACTGTCTCCATAAAAATAAAACACTGTGAGAAGATCTAAAATTAAATTGCTTCAACCTTTTACCAGATTGTTTTTTTTGATTGAATTAAACATAAACATGTTCTTATCAATCAGGTTGTGAGTGTAGCATGACAGAAATTGCAGGGCCTGCAGCAACTTATTAAGTAATAACTTCTATTTTTAATAACTCACATTATTAGTGAGTATATTATTACAGTTAAAAAATTGCCTCTAAATGAAATAATGTGATGCTATCCAGGACTTTGTATAACCCATTTAGAGGGATTCTTTATTACATTTTGAAAAGTTATTACATTACCCGGCAGTTAATGCATGATCAGTTGCTACAGGGCCCCTATAAGTGCTTGCATGTAGGTACATTATGTTGTTGTTGTACTTTTTATCCTCGTAAATGTGTGGTGGTTACTGCAGGGTCACTATCGGACAGAGGTATATGGCTGACTTATCAAATGTGATAGGTTAGAATAGTGATAGTGCTGGAACATGGATGGCTCTATCTTTAAAGAAACAAAGCATAAATCTTATCTGCCAAAATGGTTACAAACAGGATATGACATTTTATGGTTGGTTGTTTATCAAGCAAGTTGTAATGGCATTTCCTGCTATAAAAACTGTTTGCAGCCCCCAAACCTGCCTATCAATTGATATAAAACCACACTGCAGTGTTCCCCTAGCGGCAGGATCAGGGAGAGCTCAGAGTTACTTGTCCTCACAAAAACAAACAGCAGATGGCACTCACACAACAGAAAATGATAGAGAATTCATTCATTTTTTCCCCTGCTTATTCCTATTCAGGGTTACAGGGGGCTGGAGCCTGTCCCAGCATGCATTAGGTGGAAGGCAGGGAAACACTCTGGACAGGTGACCAGTCCATCACAGGGCTAACACAGATAGACAAACACTCACATTCACATTAATACCTATGGGCAATTTAGAGTCTCTGACCCACCTGACTTGTATGTCTTTGGACTGTGAGAGGAATTAATTGCCAAATAAGCTCAACATATATATATATATATCTATATCTATATATACTGTATATCTGGACACTATTTCAGACTTAAGGGTCACCACAGTCTTTCTACTTTCTTTCTTTCTTGCTTCAACCTGTTCGTACTCATACAGCCGGAAACTTCTGAGGGCTCAATTACACACGTCTCCAGGACTAGGTTGGAGGTGAGATGGTGTAGTAGGCAGTCTATCACTTCCTTAGCTCAGGAGATTGTAGTCTCATTGGAGAATCCAATCAGGTGACGTACTTCTTCCTCAACATTTTCACACAGACTGTGTTGCTATGGTGCCAGGACAAAAATACATGGCCTTCAGCATTAGCTTGTGTGAGACATTTAGAAAGAAATACAACTATGATGACAGAGATTTGACATCGCCTGGATGATGCATCATTTGAATTTGACCCTATTGCGGCCTCATACTAAACTTGTAGCACTTGACTTGAGGCTCAAAGACCAATACATTGGCTACTCACACCTTTGCATACAGCCTGCTGTATCATAAATTGGACTTATATATACTTCTCTCTATTCCAGAGCTCCCCTCAAAGTGTATACAACATGTGGATGATTCTCACTTGGATAGCATAGTCTGAAGGCGTATTCTTGTTGAGTTCTTTGTGTTCAAGGGGTTTAAGTGACTTATTCTAGTGTCCCTCTCACTAATCTGCCATCTTTTCCCCTTAGATGCACAGATGTGCACTCAGGCACTTTTAAAGGAAAGTAATTTCTATTCAGTTCCATGCTCTTAAATCTCTACCAGAGAGAGCATTAGTGTACACTTCAACAAAACAATGTGCAGCGTTGGAATATAAGATGTGTTCTCTTTGCCTCTTTCAGCTATGCTTGTTGAAGGAGCAGGTAAATTGTTTTCTACTTAGTCTGTCATTATCATCCCTTTTAAGGTAATTGTTCATCGTAGATGCATTACAGTTGGAGGATTACAGGGCACTTTTAAATCACGAAACAAGCAAAATGCTAATAGGTGCAGCCTATCCAATAATTGCAGGCAATTATTACAAAAGTTCCCTTGTCATCTAATTGCAGCTAATGAAATCATGAGAGAGTGAAACAAAGATGATAATTTTGGTGAATATACATATCAAAAACCCTACTTTGACTGCCAAATGGGTGCCCTTGATGTCACCACACTTCGAGTATAAGCGTCAACCATCTGACCATGACCAGAATAATAAGGCCTCCACTGCTGACCATCTGAATCACTTGCAATCACCGGTAAGCATCTGAAATGTAACGCATTTTATATTTTGGTTTTCAACTGTATATTTTTGGGGAGAATCACACAATATATGGCTACCATGTAATGCAAAATAAAAAATGTCTTCAAAATAAAAAAATAAATTGCACCTTAACTTTCAGATGACTTTTAGAGGAACTCCATTTTTCATGCAGATAAAAAAAATGAAACATTTCAAGACCAAGAGCTTCACAGTCCAAACTAGTTCAGCCATGCCATACTACCGGCGGATTCTCAACGGAGCTTGACTTTCATCACCTGAGCCAAGGATAAATCTCTTTGGTAAATAAAGCCTTGAATGAACTTGAATCCATCAGTCAAAATGAGACTCAGATGTGTTACATTTGAAACCCCCTAGAGGCATCTGGATGTACAAGGGGAGAAATGTATGTGTCATCTACCAGTCTAAACTTAGAAAGGTGTTACATGGTGTATGCATTTCTTCTGTCTGCTTTTAATCACCTCTAAGACACAGAAAGGAAAAAAATGCTCAGTGTCATTGGCGGCATGCATTAACAGCACATACTACTTAAGTCCTTGAGATAGAAGAAAGTTTGAGGAAATGAATCATACTGCTTTAATAGATTAAAATGGAATGAAGATGATCATGCTCCTTAATCAACTTAGAGGTTATTAACAGATCCGAGAGTCATTTGTAAATTGAAAATAAAATCCCGAGGGGTTCTCGTGTTCTGCCGATTAACACTGAAGCCTTTCACTAAACGTTTTTAAAACAATCCATTGTAATTTGTTGGGACATTTATTTTTACATTCCAAATATGTGGTCTCAATACAAACGTGGTGTTTTTTATTGACTCTAATTGCTCCTTGCGTGGACTAATGATGACAGAGGTGATGTTGCACCAGTACCAGTGAGGTCAGGGGTTTAATTCCTTCAGGAAGTAAGCACACATACTGTACCCAGGATTTGTGCGCACTCCCGCTGTCTTCTAGCATCCTCTAATTATATGCTTTTTGAAGAACATGTGCAAAAGGGTTGCATGAGCCTACGCTCGTTGCTCAGTTGAAATGTCAGATGTGATTAGCAGATCTTATTCTCAGTGTGAGATTGCAATCAATTTCTCTCCACATTAACCCAAAAGTGACAGGGTTTTCAAAATCCAGCCTCTACATGGACAGTGTGGTGTAAATATAATGTTTCTACTTTTTAATGACCTTCAATGAATATGAAACATAACTCAACCTAGATTGCCAGAAGGCATCTTTCCCAAATGACCTGATGATCCAGTACGTAAATCTTTTTATATTTCCAATGCAAAAAAGGTTAGAGACCAAAGTTTAATTATGATAAACACAGTGTACACACAGTATATACATTGCAATAAAATCCTTACTTGCAAGTTCTTAAGATATAGGAGAAGCTCCAGATATAAATATTAGTCTACAAAATTCAAGAGAAGAGAAAAAGACTAAAGAAAAAAAAGCCTAAATATCACCACATAATACATACAAAACTGGGGAGCAATTTATTTAGAAAAATAAAAATAAGCCAGAGGTATAGATGTCAATACTCCTTCCTACATCCTGTCTGGGTTTAATAAGCGAGCCATGGTAATGTGGACATAGGTGCAAACACTGTCGAGGATTTGGTGCTTTTGTGTGAAACCCTCAATTAACAAAACCAGTTTCAAATGTCAGAGATCATGCGACTGAAAGGGCACTCTTCACCTCCACCTGGTGTGATAGAGTATTTAGGATTCAAGGAGTCATTCTTCTGAGATGGATCACCTCAACACATCACCTCAGCAAATCATCGGAGTCAATTTTCAACCCCGCAGTTTCCCTCTGTGGCTCCCACTGCCACAAACCTGGAAACACAAGGGGTTTACAAAAAAAGATTGTCATGAGAAATCATTCCTGGCTGTGGTGTCATCAGTCATATAGTGTTTGACTGTTTGAGAACAGGAGGCGTTGTCCTGTTTCCCTTAGTGAGCCAGCCACCCCAGGCATCACACTGGCAGGTGTAGAGATTTGCTGCTTTTGATCTCTCCTCAGAGTGCCTTCCTGTGATTATTTCAAACTCACTGCTTTTGATTCATATGTAGCTATGGTAGATTGTGGAATCCATTTATTGTAGTGTATCTATATCTTGTTTTTTTCCCCTTTATTTTAATGGGCAAAGCAAAATCCAAGAAGAGATCTCATATTTATACCTTTTGTTTCTCCTAGACACAAATGAGCTGTTCTTGACATTAAAATGAGACTAAAGGCATTTTCTCCTATTCCTCAAAATCAACTCAAGAGAAACAACCACATATAAGCTCATGTTGATCTCACTCTGATCAAAACAAAAGATCCTCCAAATGATCTTAAATAAGTGTCATTTAACTCAACTGAATATGTCTCCACGCATGACATTAGACAAAAATCTCAAATAAACTCAATATGACTCCTTTATGACTCCTACGGTACCTTTCCTATTGAAGCCATGGTGGCAGCAGCCATATAGTAGGAGCGTATTACCATTATATATGTCACATGTTAGCATCTTCAAATCCATATCATAAAGTCTCGAGAATTTATTCCCTCTGTTGTCTCCTGCCTGCTCCTGAGTAGGTTTTAGGAGAAACATTTCAGATGTAGGTAATCACAAAATGATACAGAATTGAGATCGTCCTTATTTCTTAAGAGATGAAGAAAATATTTTTTTTCCTCTGGCTACGCCTTGTTCTTTATGCAAAGAAATATGTTGCATTATTTAACAGGGGCCCTTTTCAGATTTTCTTCGATTCTTGTATACATATATATGATCAAAGATGTTTCATAACATTTTTAAAATTGTATTTTGTTTGAGTGGTTTTTGCATTTTCACATTGGACCCACACGCTTATCTTGAGCTCCAGTATAGAAACAAAATGTAGGGCCTTTAAATTGCTAATTAGGATCATGGTGACTGGGAAGCAGAAATAGATGTGAAAATGCCTCCCAGTGCGCTGAATCTACTCACATAAAAAGAGCAGATTGTATCTTTGCTGGCACTTGAATCGGGTGTGAAGCAAATAAACATTTGGTCATTGACTTTGGTTGAGATGTGGAGAAGCAGCCAGAACCAAAAATCGCACTCCCCCGCGGTCAAGGCACCAAGTGTGTCTCTGCTTGTTTTGTGTGTGCGCGTGCTTGTGGTGGTGGTGAGGATGGTGTGTGTGCATGTGTGATGTGTGTGTTTTGCCCCTGAGTCAGAAACCACAGAAGTCATACTGCCATACAGATGGGATTTCTATCCTCAGTGCCTTCTCAGAATCCACACACAGTCTTTCATCTATATCCTTGAACTACACTGAAGCTGTTTACGTGTTTGCATGACCTGATGCTGCATAACAGTTCCAAACGCATATTACCAACTACATATGTTGTGAAAATAGGTATACCATTATCATGGATTCTGTAATAATCTGCAAATCTGTAGTAAACTGAAATATCTCCTGTGTGTCTTTGTTTGATGTCCTTTCACATGTACAATTGAGGAAATAACTGAATCAGCCTTCATGAAAACATGAGAAAAGAAAAATCAGAAACATTCACTTTTATAAGCATCACTTCATCATAAATGTGAGTCTGGCTTATTTTCCCAGCTTTAGGTTCAGATCAATAATTGCCCTGCAGTTCATGACATAAAAACACCTCATTTGAGTTCATCATCTGGTTGTGTGTGACTGTCAGTAAGAGAAATGGGAGGGGGAGGGATGAGAGATGAGATGAGAGATGTTATTTTTCTGTAATTTCTGATCTTTGAGTTGTGAAATTGACAGCGAAAGGGTCGATTTTTAACCGTCTCACAGTCTGTTACAAATTGGTCACAGTAGTGGTATGTTGTCAAACGTATCCTGTCTTTTCATCCTCAAACATTTTATCCTTCCCTATGTCTCTATACTCCCTATGCTCTGGCCTTGTGCAGTGGAGCAAAGAGCTCCTTTGACAGGCCGTTTCAGTGATTCTCGTTTAAGAACAGAACTAGCAAACAGACTCTATGAAACCTCCCTGTATTTGTCTTTGCTACCATGTATGTAGGTGTATGTTCTGCTGGATTCAGGTTCTGTGTATTCTGTATTCTTCAACAAATACCTTCCAGTATGAAATGGACAGACAATGGCAGACATTCACCAGAGCACAGTGACATTTCAGCTGGTGTCATCATACATTTATCAATTTACTTTAATACATAAAATGAATGAGTGGAAAGTAAAAGGCAGTTTCTTCACAGAGGGGAATTAGAGTTGTTGTTTTTTTTCTCTTCAAGACGTAGTCTACTTCATGTTCCCCTCTTCCTCACGTCACATCTCCCATTGTGTCCTAATCTACTTGCTCTAATATGCTCCTATCCTGAAAAAAAAACCATGTTCTCATTTTTCTCCGCAGCTCTTATTTGTTCACTTTACAACCACGTCACTATCATACGCAGCCCTTCATGTGACACAGGAGCATTTGTTACATCTATTGTCAGACTCTCTGCTCTGATCCCTTCACTGCCTACTATTGGTTGCTTGTCTTTCTCCAGTATTTGTAAACATAACAAATGTAAGAAACCTTTTAGAGCCTCAAAATACAGTGAAACTGTAAACTGTAAATTTGTTGTCCAATTCTATTAGTCCGTATATCTCAAGCTCAGGCAATAAATGCCAGTGATATAAATATCTTCAATCCAATAGAAGTGGAGCAACAAGTATAGCTTAAATAATTTTAAAAAAAACATAACCCATATTGTATTTTACAAGTTAGAAAAATTTCACATGATAACACCACGTTTTTATAACCAGTTTCTGAGGTATGAAAGTATCTAATAGATAACAGAGCAGTGGATCTTTATTAGCTGGAACATGGCACACTAGGACGCTAATTGAGAGTGCTGGCTGCAGAGAAGCTGCAAATATAGAAAGCCATTATCTGTAAGGGAAGTGAGGTGGAACAGCTGCTCCAGTAAATGGTGCCAGTGACACCACTTCACCTTGTGGAATGATGCCTATAAACAGGATATGTACTATCTATCTACCTACCTACCTACCTACTTACCTACCTATCTACCTACCTACCTTCCTACCTTCCTACCTATCTACCTACCTACCTACCTTCCTACCTACCTACCTATCTACCTACCTACCTACCTACCTACCTACCTACCTACCTGTCCATCCAGAAATCTCATCTATTGCAATCATTACTGTTGTAAATACTGTAAATGCATGTTACATGTGCTTCAGAGCAAATTAAATCTGCTGAAAAGACTACAGCCCTTCGTTCCCCAGTGTCAAAGATTTTCTTACATCCTAAACTGCATAAAATCACCAAGTGGCTGCCTGAACAATCATGCCCTGATATCAGCTTTCCCGCATTATTTATCCCATACAGTGCACTGTGAGAAATCCAATTTAGCTGTCCACTTTAAAGCAACATGGGGTTTTAAGAGGCTTTAAATCAATATTGATAAATAATGATAACCCCTATGACAATGCACAGGTACACACACATACACACACACATACACAAAGACACAGATGACAGGATGATGGTGCTGGGGACTCTGGAGACACACAAATCCACATATGGCGTTCGGCATCTCAATTAAGCTACACATTCAGGGGATTTTTTTTACTCTAGCATGCTGCTGTAGGGTTTAGGCTTTGATTATCTACCACACAATGTTGCACTTTTTGATCTCTTGAGCAGAATTGGATGTGCAAGATGCACAAATCTATAGAAATTGGTGATGGATTCCTACAGAGATGGAGCCCAGGGGAGGTCCCTGAGGTAGGTGGTGTTCTCCAGTGGAAGGTGGCTATGTTAGCATAGCAAGACTTGCTTGTGCCTGTGTGTATGTGTGTGTGTGTGTGTGTGTGTGTGTGTGTGTGTGTG
>CABFOQ010022004.1:0-16183 GCA_900660455.1 Gephyroberyx darwinii | reverse complement strand
GCCGCTACAAGTTCGTGAAGAGCGTGATGAGCATCATCGACGTGGTGGCCATCATGCCCTACTACATCGGCCTGGTCATGACGGACAACGAGGACGTGAGCGGCGCCTTCGTCACCCTCCGGGTCTTCAGGGTGTTTCGGATTTTCAAATTCTCCCGGCACTCGGCGGGCCTGCGCATCCTGGGCTACACCCTGAAGAGCTGCGCCTCGGAGCTGGGCTTCCTGCTGTTTTCCCTCACCATGGCCATCATCATCTTCGCCACCGTCATGTTCTACGCCGAGAAGGGCTCCTCGGCCAGCAAGTTCACCAGCATCCCGGCGGCCTTCTGGTACACCATCGTCACCATGACAACGCTGGGGTAGGTGAAGGGGTCTGGTTGTGTGTGTGTGTGTGTGTGTCTGTATGGCTGTAGGAGGGCTTAGAGCTCACTTTCAGCTGTCCTCACTTCATCAGCAAGATTGAAACAAAAGAAGAAAAGTGTGCAGGTATGAGAGATTGAGAAAAATGTGTGTGAAAATGTGCTTTAATAAAACTCAAGTAAAAATGTAGTAAAAATACAGTGTATGTGTTTGAGGCATAAAAAAATAGGGGTGGCTGGGATAATTCATCCTCCTATTTTTGAGAGTCATGCCCCCTGGGTCTTTCCTAGAGAGAGGGAGTGTGTGTGTATGTGTGTGTGTGTGTGTGTGTGTGTAGGCCTCGTCGTAATGGCCTACCCGCAACCTCGATTTGCATGGAGCACCCTCGGTGGGAGGCTCCAAGCACTTTACCAGAGCAGGAGGCTGTTCTGTTACACCTGACCCGGTTCAGTGCCGAGAGTCATCCTGAAACCTGCGTCTAACAGAGGAAAAGAAATTACACCGATGGATCACACAGAGCAGTGGAGGAGTAAAAAAAAAATAAAAAATCTCCCATCAGATTACATTAATTTGACTTCCTCCACATCCCTCCCCCTTCCTCTCCCTCTCCCTCCCCACCACCACCTTCACAACCTGTTAGCTTCCACTGCTCTTTTAGGCTTGAAGGCTTATCGATGTCCACCTGCTCACTTGGTCACATGGGTATTGGACATATTTCAGCTTACCACGATGCTTCTGGCTATTCAGCTTTTGTTTTTCACCGCCTTGTGCTGTTCCTGGCGTTGAAAGAGTACACGGGGGAGCCCTGCAGTTCTGCTGTCCGTGGTGCTGAAACAGAGCAGGGTGGTATATGAAGTGCCCTGACCGACAGTATTCTGAGGCTTGGTTCATGCTTTCCAGAGGTGTAAAATCCAGGTTCAGAGAGTAAAAGGACTTGAGTTTTATTTTGATGTTCTTATTCGTTCCATTACAGCATGGGGAGGGATGTATAATTGTGATCACCTGGTTAAGAGCACAGGTGGAGACAAATCCTGGCAGGACTTTTACTTTCTCAACTTGGGATTTTACACCTCTGATGCTTTCTGTGTGGCTAGATGTGCGGCAGACAGTGTACCTGGGCGTTCATGCATCTTGCATCTTACTTACGGCTTTCCACTTCTCACATTACCCCAAAAATTACCCCACCGGATTCAGCCAATCCTAGCCCTGGTACAGGACTCTTTGGGAATCTTTCATTGGATCAGTTGTTTCCTCACACAAAGGGTCCAGTGCTGCTCCGTTAAGATTTCTTTCTACCAAAGTCAGGGAGGTCTTGAACGAAAAAAATGAATGTCACATACCCAAACAGATGCACGTAATCCTTCACTTGTCTACTTTCAACTTTTAGACTTTGTTAAAGACAAATATATCCCAAATCTCAAACGTAATGAAATCAAAGATGGCTGACACGCCCCACGGCAGACACACTTACGCGCCGATACTGTGCTTCTGAGCAATGTGCTCGCTGCTGCCACCGGTGGTCGAAAGGTAGACTGCAACAATTTTGTGTGACTCTACCTCTCTATTGTAATACATTGTTTATTATTTGAAAGCATATTGATTTCCTTACCTTTTCCATCACCTGTTCAAATAGTCTAAAACATGCACTTTTCCTGTATGCTGTTGTTAGGATTGCAAAAACATTTTTGCCATTGAGAAGCGATGTTGTAGTATCAGATGTATCAGATGTATGAGGACCACCGCGGTGAAAGCAGACAAGTGAAGGATTACGGTTTGGATTAGTGGAATTCGACGTAGTTATTTCGTTATAGACCTCTCGAAATCTTAATGGAGGACAATCCAGGACAAATGCACTGCGGCACTGCAAAATACGTCATTTTGTCATTTATTTCCACTTGAAGCATGAACCAGCTGTTAGAGAAACAGCGGCTGGAATGTCTGGCCTGTAAGATCTGGGCAAAACGTCCAGACGTGTTTTGTTACTGATTGGCGATAGCGACTACAGATGTAAGCCTACTGTGTTGTGAGAAAGGGAGAGAAGGTATTGTAACAGCCTATTCTCTCCAATTTGTGTCGTAGCTTCACCCCCTTCATATCGCTGCTGGACGATTATGAAGAGACGAAAGTGTGTGTGTGCAGGTGCGGCTGCAGGTGCATGTGTGAGTGAGTGTGTGTGTGTGTGAGAGAAAAAAAGAGAGAGAGAGTGTGACCACACAAAAGGCATTATTATTCTCCGATTGCCCCGGGCTTGACAGGTGTTAACTGAACCTAACTGACTCTTTGTTGCAGAGTGTAAACAAACAGCACCTGGTCCTATTCAACAGCAGCCTGCTTTCATCACATACACCTTGTAATACCTTACATAATGCTAATAAGATGATATCAAACACAAGAACCATTGAGTAAAATCGATTGTCTTTGCACTTTTTCCTTTTTTCGTGTGAATCTTTTGATTTTTCGTAAAAAGATCTCCTTCCATGATGACTAAAACTTTCAGCCGTATTTTGTTTTCTTTTTTTCTCCTCTTTTTCATTTCTTTTTCTTTTTCATAAACACTGGATACTTGTAATGAAAATGCCAAAATGTAAAAATACTGAATATCAGCGCAAAATATTGACTATCGGCAGCTTCGATACAAAAATATTAGCATCGGTATCAGCCTTCAAAAACCCGTATCGGTCGAACCATACTTTTTGGCATGC
Source organism: Gephyroberyx darwinii (assembly GCA_900660455.1). Taxonomy (NCBI): domain Eukaryota; kingdom Metazoa; phylum Chordata; class Actinopteri; order Trachichthyiformes; family Trachichthyidae; genus Gephyroberyx; species Gephyroberyx darwinii. The sequence goes on along the minus strand of CABFOQ010022004.1, from coordinate 13,122 downwards.
AAGAAGCTCACTGTGTGTGTGCACTTCTGGGAGTGAGGGGGTCCATATCGTACTGAACATACACACTGTTTCGCAACACTATTAGCCATTTGCAGTGTGTATTCACTGATGAGGCTTTAATTCCAACCAGTTCCCTTTTCTTCTGCTCCCCGATCCGGTTATCTCAGCACTCAGCCAGACCCCTGCTGTGCTTTGGTTAGCCCCGTCCGGGGGGGGACAGAGGTATTGTGTGTGTGTGTGTGTGTGTGTCTTTCTATTCCTTTGTATATCTTCCCTGTCTATTATGTGTCTTTGCATTATGGCTGTGTGGAGAGCCTGAACAAGTAAAACCCATGTTACAGACTAACCCTGCCCTGCCCCTCTCAGCCCCCCCACTGGCCCCTTCTAATTGACTCATTTGTGGATTTAGTCAGAGCGAGTGGGGCCAATTAAATCATCCCTTCCCTAATTGGCTGATTCACTGTCAAAGGCATCCGCTACTCCAGCAGTTGTCAGTGTTAAAGCTGAGGAAAAGAGAAGGACAAAGGCTAATAGGCTGGCAGAGACAAAAAAAATTAAGGCCTGGTGAGAGAAGCAAAAATGTGAATTGAAAAACATGTTTTGGAAGTAACTTACTGTGAATTGAGATGAGCACCTTGAGCCAACCCTCTGCAGTCTTTATAACCTGGACACTTTCTTTTCTTCACTAAGAATGGAGGAGTCGAGGAGTCACTCCTGAATATCCCCTCATTGTAGGACCATTCAGCGTTTGCTTTCACAAACTGTGGTCACATAAACTCGAGTGTCAAGGCTGCTGGGGATTAAAGCTTAACTCCGTCCATTGTGGACCTGGAAGCTGTTCTGTCCTGTCCCGTCATTTTCCATTATACCGATCGTTTCTGACCAAAATCTCACCAATGGATCTTAGAAACAAATGTATCTCAAGAATCCGGAGGACTATATATTCACATTTAAGGTAATATATATCGCCCAATATAGCTGGCTACTGGAATCTAGCCTAGGTAGCGAGCTAGTTGCTAACTGGGTAGTAAGCCAGCTAACTTCCCAGCTAAATTCAAGCAGTTGTAATTGTTTGATTCCTGGCTAATTTTATAATTGTTAAGTGTTGGTTAAAAAACACATTTTGGGGTCAAGGACTGTATTGGAGACCCAGGCAAGCAAGACTTCAGGAGCTCTATAGTGAAGCAATTGATGAGATTTTGGTCATAATCAATCAGTATCATGGAAAATGATGGGAAATTACAGCCCAGGTCTAAAATATCTAATATATAAAGTTATGCTTTAAATCAAGTCAAGTAACATTTATTTGTATAGCCCTTAATCACAGCTACAGTCTCATTATGAAAACAAATGAAAAACAAAGAAAAAGACCCTCACTAAGGAAAAGGAACTCCCACAAAATATTTTGTGGGAAAATGGAAGAAACCTTGGGAGGGACTACTCAGAGGGAACTCCCTATTGCGGCGATGAGGCTTGCAGTGGGGGCCAAGATTGGGCAAACATGCATTAAATGTTGATAACATCATGGAACATAAACAAAGTACACAGCATAAATACAATAAGAACCTTGAGTGAAACATCCAGATCTGGTGCAGGGCATAAACTCAGCAGCTCGGCCAGCATCATATTAAGAGTGGGGGACCACGAGGATGCTAACATTGCCCAGCCACAGCCTGGTGTGTCAGCCCTCCTTCTCTGCCATCACACTGGAAACAGATAAGCGACCCACCCGTACATACAGCAGACAAACTCATTCACTTACTGTCACTCACACAAATAGACATGACCAGCATGAATGAACAGGTGCACACAGACCAGGAGAACAGGAAACGTAAACTAAATACCCAGTGACATGAACATGAGCTAGTGCAAGCTAACTGGTCTAACCTTCCTGAGACTGAGTCACTCCCAGTGATTGTGCAAAGCGACGATTGGCCAAATGATAAAGATAATAAATAGGTTTTTAACCTAGATTTAAAGATATCAATATGCCTCTCTAATCGGAGCTGTCTGTCAAAACAGACTGTTACAAAGAAAGGGAGTGTGGTGAGAAAAGGCTGCACTAGCTGCAGGTTTCTGTCTGACTGCTGGGATAGATAGGTAGCCAGCATCCTGTGATCGGAGGGTGCATGGTGGTATATATAGTGCAATGAGATCTGCTCGTAATATTTCGTAGTACCTCGTAATAGTTTATATGTTAGTTGAAGCCCCTTAAAGTTGCATCTGGCAGTGTATGGCGGACAGGATAAACAGGATAAATGTTATGTGGCCAAATTGTCTTGTTTTGATCAGGATTCTGGCAAGCTGAAGATGTTTAATGCACATATTAGGTAAGCTGGAGAACAGGACGTTGCAAGTCTTGATGATATAAGTCGTGCTAAAGTTTCTACGTCTGCCGTTGTTAATATAGGTAGAAACTTTGGCACTATTGCGAAGATCGTTAAATGTCCTTTTAGTAATTTCCTTGATGTAATGAATGAGAGGGTAGGATGGAATGTAACATCAGGATTTCTGATAGCTGGACTGGAGATCATGTAATTATCAAAATATAATAATCAACATCTATATCTGCATTGAGGAGAAGGAAGTTTAGGGACAGCCAGAGGTTCACTTCGGATAGACAGGCCTGGGAGCAGTTGTTCAGTTTAATGGGTATATAGAGTTAAGTATCGTCAGCGTAGCAATGAAAATGAATGCCAAATTTAAGGATAAATTCACCGAGCAGTATCATGTAGATAGAGGATAGCAACGGGCCCAGAATAGAGCCTTGTGGCACACCAAAGTATACATTACAATACAATACCAAATCATGTTATGGTTGATTGTATCGAAACCTGCACTCACGTTGAGTAGCAATAATACTGAGGTTGAATCAAAATCAGTAGCCAGCAGGAGATGATTGACTCTGTCTCTCTTGTGAGTGCTGTTTCAGTGGAATGAAAAGATCTAACAGCAGATTGAAAAGCTTCAATGAATTGTTGTTGAACAAATAATCAGTAAGTAGGCTGGCTACAATCCTTTTGTATATTTTGGAGCAACGTGATTAGAAAGTAAACGGGTGATCTCATCTCAATTATAGTGATCCTCTGAGTGAAAAAAAATCATGAAGACGCTGATGGGGATAAAGACGTAGCGCTGAATTTATGTTTACAAATTTGGCAGTCAGGTGTGTAGCGGGTTATGTAGTAGTGTGTGTGTGTGTGTGTGTGTGTGTGTGTGTGATTAGTGTTTTCTGCAGCCTGGCGGGGGTATGTGACTCTCAGGTTACTGTCATTACAGACAGTGACCCAGGACTGCGGCTAGAGAGGCCAACAGTGCAGCTCCAGCCTGCAGCAGACATGCAATAACAGACATGTATTATTTACTTGCATGACCTCCCTCCTACTGCTAGCACCAACTTGATCAAGCCAGCTAAATGGGTTAGAGAGACATAGGGAGAGAGCGAGAGACAAAGACAGGAAAGGTCTGGACTCTGCAATCCTGAAGGGATGTAATCTTGTCTGTTGCCTCTGTGGCAGCTTGCTATTGTTGCTATTGTTTGGAACTGTGAAAAATGTCCATTTCAGTTGATTTGATTTGAGAATATTCCACAGAATAACATACCCTAACATGTAATGTAGGAATAAGACTTAAAATCTGTTGAAAAAAGTGGTAAATATAGGACATTTTAAGCTCATTATAAGTGTTGGGAATTATTATAATAAGAGCATGATATAATGTCCAGAATTTAAAAAAAACGTAAGGGGTTGAATAGTTTATAGTTCTAGTTAGTTTATAGACTTTATAGACGTTATTTAAATCTGCTGCCAAATCAACCCGTTTCAAGAATTTCAAGTGACATTATCTTGAAACGAGTGTGAGTGATCTTCTATTTTAAGATCTTGTCACTTTTGCAAGAAAATTCTTTTGTTGATTTGCATGTGAAGCAAGTGAAATTCTCCCATCTACAAGAGGTCAACACTACCATAACAGAATAACTAAAAACTAACACCACACACACACACACACACACACACACACACACACTCACACACTCCAATCTCCCTGTCAGCCATGTAACCTCACGTGTCACAACATGGGGACTTTAAGTGGGGAGGTGATATTGAAGTCTCATATCCTATAAACTGTAAAATCCCATGCTGTCATTCGATCCATATATGGAGTTATATTATATTAATGTATATTAATGTAACGGCAGTCTATATATAGTATGCATAATAAATACACCTTACAGAAGATGGAAACCTCAATTCTAGCAGCTGCTTAGTCAGACGAGGCGGCAAATTCTGTATTAGGGAGTTTCAATAACTGTTCCTGTTTTAGAATCGTGTTTTAGTTGGTTTGATTGTGTTTCTCTTGCAGGTCAGTTCACTTCATTGTCACGACTGCTTATGAGCGGCGGGGTGAGAGCGCATCAATAGCAGCCATGATTATCATGATCAGCCATAATGAGGGGGCTAAGGGGGTGAATACAACTAGTCCCTTTTTCTTTAATACAGCCAGTTATTATCAACCCTGTCTTTCTGTTTCTGTCTGACACACACACACACACACACACACACACACTCGCATACCAGTTAATTCTCTCCCAATCACAGCCCTGTCATCTCGCCCTGTCACCGGCCCCGCGATGTTGAGCGTCACAAGCAAGCGAACGTGACACACAAATTGAGGCAGACTCCCAAAAATGGATACCACGGTGTCTGATCTGCCCTTCCTCGGCTTCAAATGGTTTATATACTCCGACCCACTGAAATCCAGCCCAATATAATACCTTTATTTGACCCGTTTCAGTCTGATTCAAGATGTGTCCGTTCAGCGCTCAACGATCTCCTGTTAGCTATCAATTCCGACTCAACCTCGGCTTTACTGTCACTCGATTCCGATTCCGATGGACATTTTTCGCAGTTCCAAACAATAATGATGTTTCTGGAAAATATATGGCCCTCCCTCTGTCTGTCTATGTGGTAGTGTGTGTGTGTGTGTGTGTGTGTGTGTGTGTACATCAGCCAACCTTCTGCTTGTCTTCCTCTGATCCAGACCTCTCTAGTCTTTCTATCTTTCTTTCTTTCTTTCTTTCTTTCGCCCCAAACGTATCCATCCATGCCCGCAAAATACCTCCTCTTCCTCTCTGTTACTCCCTTTAAGGCTTTTAATATCCACGAAGAGGGCATGAATTAATGAAGAGATCAAATCATAGACTCACGTGACATGCACCAGGTTGCTTAACTCATCCATTAGCGAAGAGAACTGATTATGGAAAGAGGGATGAGAAAATGATTTCTCTGTGCTATTTTAACCCTTTCCTTGCAAGACACCGGGGTCAGAAATTGGCCTCCATGGCGAGTCCATTAAAGATAATAGGAGTAACTTTGCATTTTCACTCTGTCGCATTTTTTTCATTGAGTTGTCCAATTTTCACGTCAATGCAACTGTAGGTAATTTGTGCCTACCTTCAAATGCTGTCGGAAATACCGCAATTACGAGTTGAGCGCCCATTTATGAGGCCCATTTTGCTGTGATTTGCACTTGAAGCATGACAAGTCGCGTTTACGGTGTCCGATCCTGGAAGCAGGAGCTTACGGGGGGGCGCTTGAAGACAGCACACAACCGGCTGAAGAAAAATGGAGCAGTTTTTTAATCAGAAGAACAACTGGGGACGCAGCCTGAAGCGGTAGGAAATGCCGCTCCCACGCAAACCACTGCGTCAACAAAAAAAAAATAAAGAAACCAATATGGTAAAGAACTCAACAATGCAGGGGTAGAAGATGCACTGGCTGGAGACAGAGAGGGGAAAACAGCCCCACGCTCTTCTGCAAGGCCTGCCATAAATTTCCAGCAATGGGAAAGAAGCTAAAACAAATCTTAGTGGTACAAATTGAGTGTTTATTTCCCAATTTGCAATGGAAATGCATTATTTCATAGTTCAGTAATATTGCCTCCAAAAGACCAAAATGCCTGCTAGACATATTCAGTCAGATGCAAACCGAGGTGTTAATCAACAGACTGGCGCATTGCAAGTCCTCAGGGTGAAATATGAGCATTTACTTTGCTTCCCGCTTGATTCCTAAAGGAAGCGGGGAATTTTTTTTTCTCCGCAACTTTTTAGAAGGCTTTTATGCAGAGGGGCGCAGTTCAAGTAGGCGATTTCAGAGCCCCGCAGGAGAGAAAATCGATAAATCGATGCACGAGTGCGGCCCTCGACGCATATTTGAAATGGTAAGGGTATTGATTTTCCCTGCGCGCGAGGAATACCGGATGCAAATCACATGCGCAGCAGATCAAAAGCGGCCGTGATGTTCTAATGTTTCATAAAGTTTGGGGCCTGCCTTCGGGAGTTATCGTTTCCACGCGTTCATGAACTATACGCCCTCCAACGCCTCTTGGCATCCAATTTCCTTTTCTTAATTGCTTTCCGTCTTTCTTACTCTTCCCTGTCTCTCACCCCTGTCTTTTGCTCCGCGGGAAGATATGCTATTAATGCTGATTTCGAATGGTGCTAATTTAATTAATGCATTTGCTGCACGGTTTAGGATCAGCGCAGGAACACACACATCCACGTGCGTGCACACACACACACACACAGACACACTGTGACACACTTGTGCTCTGTTACACGGCACAGCTAAGTGATTATTTCAAATAGGCTCTTTAATGAAGCCACCTAGAGGAGCGGTAGAGCAGAAAAGATGGTTTCTGTCTCTCAGCGAAGAGGTTCAGGCTGCAGGCTAGAGAGGCTAGCTCTCTGGAGTGATGCTCCACGAGTACCATAATGCTGGTCCTGTTTAATTTGGAAATGACCGTTTTAATGATACTCATAACGACTCACTGCTAGACATGCAAGCAAGACACTTAGGGGAGGGCGAGAGAGGGGTGGATGACGAGTCTTATTAGGTGAAGTGGGACTGAGGGGTTTGTGGCCTACCCACGAGACGGAGAGGAGGATAATAAAGGAGAAGAATGAGTAATAGTTTGAGAGCTTGAGAAAAGTCTTACAATCGTAATGTACTCTAAGGCGCCATAAGCGTGTCTTAAGCGTATTGAGCATGCATGATAGTTGTTAGAATCAGAGCATGATGTAATAAACACTGTGCAAAAATGTAGGTGGTTGAAAACTTTATGGAGCAATTGCATAGTTAGAAAACTTTATCTGCACTTCTAATGTTCTTCTAATCTGCTCCTAATGCACTTCAAGTGGAGTTTCAACGGGGTGAGATCATTTGAATTGTTTCCCCTGCAAACCAACAAGCTTCAGAAATCTCAAGAAGCGATCTGCCTTCTCCTTCGAGATCATTCGTTTCGATAAAAACGTCTTGAAACCGGGTTGATTTTTGTGCACCGGAGCCAGGTGAGATGATCTCACCCCGCGCTTGGCGTTCACTTGTCTTAAGAAAAGATTTAATGAAATGAAAATTAAACGACTTGACGATGTGGTCATTTCTTTCGCGGCGCAGTTAGAGCCGTAATATCGCTTGATGTCTTAGCGCTGCGAAGAGGAAGTCGGCTAAGTGATTATTTTAGATAGGATCTTTAATGAAGCCCGAGAGTCGAGACGTTATGAAGGCAGCAACGCAGCGCACTCCATCAAGTAAATTTCCAACTAGCTGTGTTCTAACTTCATCTGCACTACGTCCCCCCAGCACCTCTGTCTTTGGACTATTGATTGCACTATATCACAGTTGAGACCTTGACTAGAGCAGGGAGCAGGCAGGATCACTGAGTAGAGACTGATAGCGATGGGGGGGACAGGAGACTGGCAGCGAATCAATAGGCTTCTACCGTAGGCATGTTGCCAAGGTGGCCATATTGTACAGGGTCTGGGACAGAGCACAGACTCCTGGCTCCCTGCCGCCTACACGTGGGTATCATAATCTGGTGTAGCTCACTGCCACGCTAAGCCAAGCTTCATTCCTCATGGCTGTCAAGGTGAATTTGGAGCAGCTCCTAACTGGATGTTTTGTTGCTCTCTCAGTGTGTAGTTCCACTCAAATGGTGTGGAAGAGGGAGAAAAAAACACTGCAAATGCTGCAAGTCAAGCGAGGCAAACACGCAAATAAGGGAAACGCCAGATGGAAAAGGACTTTGATAAGCCACATCATTTTCACATTAATACTGTCTGTTTTACGGCTCTTTTTATCAATTGATTTAACACAATAGTGATTCAATTAAATTGCCAATTCATGGAAGCTTTTACATTTGCTGTTCTAAAGTCTTTTCTGGGAAAAAATCCTCTGGTGCACAGGAAGTGATGCGTTGTACGTTTCCAGTTTGTTTGGAATAACTAGCAGAAGAACTGGGTAGTTAGCATGAGCAGCGATAGCCACCGTGGCTGAACAGACAAAGAAAAGAGCGCCACCTACAGAAACTCAAACTCCATCCAGAAAATCAAAGGAGAAAGACATCACAGTACTGGACACACTATTTGATTGACAGGTAATCTCTGGGAAGTGCAGTGTAGAAACACCGAAGATGTTGCCAAAAACAACAAAAAACGAGGATCTCGCTGACTACCACTAACTTTGAACACGGCCGGCAGCTACACAGGCGAGCCATATTAAGTTAAATGTCAAGTAATAGTATTTGTCAGCCACTTGTATAAGTGAGTTTTCAAAGCGACATGAGGCAACTAACAGAGTCACAAAGAGGACCGACAGTTTGTATGGCCTCAAAAAATACCACGGGTCCACACACAGCTCAGGACCTTCATAACGGCGTTCAGGACTTGTTAGATATCAGTTGTAAAGTGTTTCTGTTCATTTGTCCACTCACTAGCCACTATCAGATGCAGCACCCAGTGGATTTCCACTCTTGAAAAGTTGAATTGGTTTCACCCCCTAATCTGGTGGAAACATCCGCCTCACTCTCGTGAATGGCGACGAGCAAATCTGATGATTCTTCTGAAAGCGCCAATAAAGTGGGAAGGGAAGTAAAATCTGGTGTCGCTCAACTAATGTTCCTGTTCGCCATGCATAGTTCTTATTCTCCATTGTAGTGTATTGTTCTAGTAGAGATTCATCATTGATTGGCTCACCGTTGGTAAACACTCATTCTTTCACCCCCACCTTTTTCCACGAGAACCCATCGGTCGGCTTTCCGGCCCGGCATGTTATATATTCCTCCCCACAAAGTCAAGCACCTGGATGCTGCCGGAGACTTGATGTATTTTCATTGTCACCGCTCAGAGAAGATAAAACAGTGCAAGAGACGTAGACGTGGGGGGGTCGCTTAGATATACCTGCCTGTCTAATCAGTCTTAATTCTATCTCAGAGGGCAAGGCTCCTTTCCTCTTCAAAAATGTTGGTCTGTCTGTGAGGAGAGGTCTTGTTATGTCTGGTTATGCTTTGAGAAAAAAAAAAGAAGATATCTCTGCTGCTGTGTTTGTACACTTTGGAGACTAGCAATTTCTTGAATACCGTGTTACCTTGCACATCTGCACTCTAGAATCTTGCATTGATGTCAAAATTTGACATTGGTTTCCCAGACAAATTGAAAATTATGCTCAACATTTGACAAAACAGGAATTTGTCGTTCAGATCGCATTTATTTACTTTTACACCTTGCTGGACAGAAATTACACCTGCCGCACATGCACGTCACTTCCATTGGTAAAATGTGCATCCCAAAATCTATTTCCATTCCATTGTGTTGTTAATGCAGCCAAATGCATCTCTGATCAGCTTATTGCATTGCACATTGATTGCGATTCTTGGATGCATTTCCATCTGGATTGTACGCAGTTTTGCTCTATCCAAATACAATACATCATCCAGATGCTTGTTAATGCCAGTTGGAAAGGTATCTATTATATTCCCTGCCATCATTTGGTGATTTTTTCAAATTTAACTAGGAGGATAGTGAAGAAGTCAACTGCTAACCTAAAAGTTAAAGCTGTACTAGACACGTTTTGAACTTGTGGCGGCCACAAATGGCAGTGAGAAGTAAATGTTTGATTTTTGCGGCCATCCATACCCAGAAATCCAGTCGTCAGTAAACTGCATGTTCAACAACCCAACCGGTCACTCACACACCACCTCCCTCACATACTGATGATACTAACTAGACACACAGCATTCTGCTTGGTTTTGGTATTTATGCTTTTGTTTTATTGCATAAAACTCCAGTTACTAGTTAATTGTGTTTTGTCATGGTGTTGAGCTGGGTCATGACACTATTGGCAGAGACAATTTCTCGCCAGCGACCGCATCCGACACCAAATAGGGTGAATCTATGGTACCTACATTAGTGGAGATGGGGCACTCTTCTCTGCTGCAGCGCCACTTTGTGATTTAGGCTGACAAGGAGGGCGTGTTTCCACATACATTTTGTATAATGCAGCTTTAAAGGTAACAAGGTTGATGTACACTTGGAACCCTAATAATCCTCAATTATCCACTGTCTGTCATTCAAACCCCACAGTTGTACACTGATCTCATTGTCAGTGTCCACTACCTGATGTAAGGCTATGAAGGTCAGTATTTTATACTGGCTCCATAAATGACACTGCAGCCTCCATAGCCCCAAGAAACTCATGGCCCAGGAGAGACTCAATCCATTCACCATTGACTGTCCTCTACCTACATGGGCGCTGCCCTCTACACATTGTCAAACTGTCTATAATACACCACTGTTCCTGTACAGACATCTGAATGTCAGACAACCTTGCATATAATACGTCTCCACAGGGATGGGCTGAGCCATTTAATCAACTTATTTTAGAGTGGAGAATGACATTGAAGTGTGAACCGTGGTATAGGAATTCTACAGCAATTCCATTAATAGAAGCCCATAGTACAGGATTTCAAATCAGAACATACTTCTGCAATGACCTGCTGTATGGGTGGACATTTCACCAGTGCCCTTGCCTTCCAGTGAGTGAAGCTGTAGTTTGGGCACTCAGGTCACATGACTTGAACTCGAGTCAGACTCAAAGTCACAATTTTAATTGCTTAAAACTTGACTTGATGTATGAGGAGAGTTACTTGAGACTTGACTTGGGTTCTGATGACTTGGGGACTTGATTTTGACTTGTACTTCTTATACTATGTGAAAGTATGAGATTTGTTCCACTAAACAACTAAATGTAAATTCTGTTTTCTGAATTTTTATGTAGTGATTGAATTTACTGAAGTTGAAACAGATTATAGAAGTCAAAGTCACAATGCGCTTACCAAATTTTGCATTTAAAAGTTCTAGATATTTTGTTTTCTTAAATTAAATTGATACTCGAGTCTTGACTTGAGGCAGGAAGTTAATGACATAGACTTACCTTGGAGTTGACTTAGTATTCTATGTTGACATTTGGGACTTGACTGCCTCAAGACTTGAAACTGACTTGGGACTTGGCAGTAAGATGTCAACGTCAATACCCAGAACACATGTAACATGACCTCAGTAAACTGCACACAGAGCGCTCATGTTTACCAGCCTGGTCAGTCTTTGATTGCTTTACACCACAGGATACCAAAGAGATGAGAGACACCAGACACCAGAATTTAATTTGGGCGAATAGGGCGGCTCTACGGTGTCTCAATTAGTGGGACTTAGCATGGGACTAATCTCTATTGCAGCCCCACCCGACACCCTGTCAAGCCTTGGTAGCACCTACTGCTGGGGAGAGTAATAGTGCACATGTCACCGTACCACTAATTATAATGTTCCATTTACCGATGTTACCATACCACGATTGCACTTGTATATATCCTTTCAGTGGTGGCCTCTCCTATGGTCGTTTGGTTGGAGAACATTGATGTTTTATTTGCTCCGTGGTGAATAAACCGACCTCTGGCACAGCTTGCGCACCATGCATTGTCAAAAAGTGTGGGTGGGAGTGTTGAAACACGTGTGCTGCTGCAGTGTCTGTGTGAAAATTTGCTTATGACGCCTTTACCCTCATGCGCACTTGTCTTGAGCAATGCTCCAGCAGAAGTTTGACCTGTTCATTGAGGAGCGATTGCTTGTACGACCAGCCTTGGCTCCGTACTCTCCTGCCTGTTTCAACTCCTGGTGTGGTGGACAGGTCTCGGGAGGCCTGCCATACACATAGTGCTGTGTGTGCTCTACATAGAAACTAGCTGCTCCTGCCACTGCTGACACAGTTTTTAGTGGAGCGTATGCAGGCATGCCGTTCATCCTCGTGAAAAGGCTTGCACCTCCGCTAACTACGGGTATCTCAACTCCCTTCCAGTAAACACTGGCTTGGTGGCAACCCTGGGGCTAGACTACAAAGTAAACTATTGCGGAAGGCTACAGCTCTCTGGACAGAGCTGTGATGGCTTAGATGCTGTTGTTACCTCCCCTAACAGTGGTGCTTTCAGTGGTCCAGGTAAAATGCTTCAGATTTGTATAAAAGCACCAATGCCCTGCCCTGGTATTGGCTGTGGTGGCTGTTTTGTCTGTCCTCCATTCCCAGCAAGTGGGATTTCCTCCATATCTGCTGACCTGACCATGATAGAATTGAAAAATGTTTTGATGGACAATAGTACCAAGGAAAACATCATAAAAGATCATTATATAATGGCAAATGCGGTGAGATTGGGTAAAGAAATACAATGAAACCAAGAGTATTGCTATTTTCCAACGTGCCTGATTGTTATAGGTAATAAAACAACATTCTCAATTCTCTTAAAATTGCAATTTCATTGTATTTCTTTACACAATAACAATGGATTTATTGTATGATGTCCTAAACAGATTACAATGTTTTCCTTGGAACTATTGCACTGGCCATAAAAACACAGGCGCAGGCATATTCTCTCATCTTCAGTTCAAGAGATAAAACCCATTTGCTGGTAAAGGAGGGAGGAAAAATGGCCATCGCGACCATTTTTGCAATGGATCCAATTTGGAAAATGTATCAAACTCTGCATGTATACCAATTTTAGTGCTTTTACACAAATCCTCTCCTAGTTATGACCAATTTCACCTGTTTGCAGTGGATCTTTTTGTACCTGCACGCAATTTACAATTGACCATTTTTGGTGCAATTCATGTACATTTTCATGTACTTTGGTGCAATTCATGCCTCTGCCTGCACCTTGTCGACACAAAGACTGATACACAGATAGATGTATGTACTGGTCCATACTATGTTGCTGTGGTCTGGTGATCACTAACCAACCCCC
>CABFOQ010022003.1:0-12838 GCA_900660455.1 Gephyroberyx darwinii | reverse complement strand
TACTGAGCTGAAGGTAGCAGATGTGTCTTTCACAGCCTGTAGAGTGTGTAACCAATCTGCAAACAATAGCTGGGACTTGACAAAGGTCATCACACTTGCAACACACTATTTACAGTAAAGGGCACCAAAACCTCATTGGCTACTTAGGCAAGCCATGCCCATTAGTACTCTTTTACTTTACAGGCCACTAAAGCATGTAGGAGTGAGCGCCAGCACAGTGCATATTTGTGTGCGTTTTCTATTACGGTGTATTAGTGGGCCACTACAATGCTATTTGAGCTCATAAGTAAGCCCATTACCAAAGTTTAAGTCACCTCCTTGACCTCCTGTTAAGCTAACAGTTGGTGTAAACATGTACAATCCTATTAACCTAATAATATACATGGAGCCGGGTACAGTAGCCACAGGGCAATGCGCTAAAAGCCCTCTCTGGGTCTTAATTACACCAGACGGCCATGACAGAGAAACAGATCCAGCACCAGTCACGCCTTCTAATACCTACCACTGGGTCCACAGGACAGGGACAACAAAAGGGTAATTAGACATCACAACATATAAGATTATAGTTGTTTCAATATCATTCAAAGTTAATTTAATGGATTTCAAGGGGGAAATTACTTTTTTCAAAATACTAGTTCTCATAAATCTATACCATACAGTATATTGTAAATACATCCGGCATGATATACTAAAAATATTAGAACTGACAAAAAGTTGATATAAAGGCTCCGATTGGATGGATGGTTTCTCACAGTTAGAGGGAGCAAGGCTACAATAACATTTTCTTAACAAATTACCAAGTAGAGTTTAGTCAGACTAAATACTGTTACAATAAAGACAGCAAATGTCACATTTCTTGATAAACATTATATTTTTTGCTTAAAATAGATTGATGTAACATTACAGAATGTGTTCATCCTCCCGTCATGTGTGTCCCGCCTTTGAAAAGCAATCAAGAAAGAATAAATACCTTAAGATAGAATAACAATGCCTGGTGTGTGTGTGAATGTCTCTGTGTTTATGGGCTTCTATAAGTGACCATGTGGTCATCGGCCATCAGAGACCACCTCATGTTGAATGGCTACTAGGCTGCTGTTTGAGACCATTGAGGAGAGTCAAGCACAACGAGTTACCACACATTTCCTCAACTATAATGAATCAGCATCAATCTCTCTTCAGTACTTCAGTACTTCAGTACAGGTTCCAATCGAAATTTGAAAAGCAGCCTGTTTTTCCTAACTAGTTTACATGTCTGTGTATTGGAGAGTGGGGGTGCAGAGTTTGCACTATGTTGTCTATAAACTCTCCTCTCTGGTGTCAGCAGGGCAGCAGTCCAGGACCAGGCCGGCATATCAGCTATAAATGGCATACAGCTACATCACTACGACACAGGCTAAAAATACAGGACCCTGTTTCTTCCTTTTCCCTCTATTCTCAATTGTGTCTCCATCTGAACAAAACAGCTGAGAAACTCCAGAGAGCCTGTAAAGCGAGCTCTATGTGAAAAAAATGACTATCTGTTTTTGACCTGTTAAAGAGCAGGCAACTAAGTACATTTATTTGGAAAGCAAGACATAAGATTGTATTATGTATCTGGGCATCGGAAGGAAAGGTTTTGAGAAAGCTCTCTAAAAGCTATCACTCAAAACTTTCAAAATTTCCCACATCCCCCTCCTGTGGGTGTGCCTGTAAAGTGCTTCACTCTCCTCTCCTGAAAAGCTCTAAGGGATTGCATCACAGGACAGGGTGTAAGACTATGGTAGCAACATACTGTAACATGGGGGAAATACCTCATGTAGGATGATTCATAAACACCCTGTGTACCGGCTGGCTGGCCAGAAGGGACGGCTCTGTGCTGGTTGGAATGGTAGGGCAGTCTGCGCCCAGTGCCAACTCCCTACACTAGACTGAGTGTTGTTCAGGGGTTAAGGGCGGCTCAGGGGAATGAGCACCCCCCCCCCTTCACACACACACACACAGTGTCAGATTATAGCGTGTATAACCATAGTAGTGTCTTAACCATAAGCCTATCAAACAAGTTTTTTCTTGCGCTCCCAGAAACTTATTTTTATGTTGGTTGAAATAAAATGGATGTTATGGAGATGCATTAAACAAGACGGACACTTTCTATATTTTATATATGTTTTCATCACCACTCTCTACCTCTAACACACACACACACACACACACACACACACAGTGTCAGATTATAGCGTGCCTCTGTTTTAATTGAGTTCCTGCCTTTGTGGTGTCTGTTATCTCTGACTAATAGCATACATTGGCCCTCTCTCATTATCAGAGTGGGTCTTTATCAGGGCCCCTTGTTTGATATAGATAGAGTTAATGCATTATGAACCACACACCGAGAGTCAGCAGCGATCTGCATATTCAATAACTTCCGTAATTATATGCGCAATTCATCAGATGGGATGTGATTGCAGGGGAAGTGGAATAGAGTGGAATAGAGAGGAGCAGAGAGGTCTGATTCCTGGAGGACAGAAGTCTAATCACAAAACTAACATGATAATTGAAATCTAAATTGAAAGGCTTAGCTCTCAGGGAGAGTATGTCAGACATGGAGTGTAGAGGCGCTCGTGAGAGGAGAGAGAGAGAGAGAGAGAGAGAGAGAGGGAGAGGGAGAGAGAGTGTAAAAGTAAGAGAGAGTAAAAGTAAGACAACCCACGTATACACAACTCCATTCACTGTACACATGATGCACTAAAATGAGGGGGTCCAGACGGTGGCTCTATGATCCCATGAAGTGGAGAGATTCTTGTAGCTCCTTAACAGAGCTTTGAAGAAAATATAGCCTTGTAATTAAAGAAAATCCCATTTGACTGTATATATTTCCCAGCATCATTTGAATCATTTTTTATCATTTTCATCAAGTCCTCCTTGTAGTCTTTAAAAGTCATCTTTGGTTACTCCGATTGTGTTTTCCTCACAACCTTTTTTCCGTGTGTGGCACCAGTGTAGCGCCGCTTCTACTAACATGTATAGGGCAGTGTATTTTCTGTCCAGTGAAAGACTACCTCTGGTCCTGTGGAGTGCGGGTCGCAAAGAGGGCAGTTCAATAATTGCTCAATATTCCACGCTATCACAGCTATCCCTCTTTGCTTGAGCAGACCCTTCCAGTTCCTGTTTCAAGAGGTGAGTGATGTAAATGGACCATTGTGCTTCAACAGTATAGTACTACAATTGTCTGTGCTGTTCAAAACAGAAAGGTCCACAGCTCAGCAAATGTGTAATCGCTTCATTCGTCCTTTTACCCAGCCTTTCACCATGTTATGTTACAACACAATTACAGAAAATATGTTCAGAGCCAACTGTCTTGGGTTTTAGACGTGGTCCTTCCTTTCACTCTGGCTTATTGAACAGTGTTTTATTCTTCCCAACACATTCTCTCAAATTATCCATAATCATAGAAACAATTTATTTTCAGATGCACGCAATCAGATGAAGTACTATGCCGACGCACCGAAACACAGCTGTCCTCCAGTTCACCTCAGAAGCAGGGCTGTCTTCAGATTCACTTCTCGTGTTTTACTCATCATGAAGAACG
The DNA here is from genome assembly GCA_900660455.1 of Gephyroberyx darwinii. NCBI lineage: Eukaryota > Metazoa > Chordata > Actinopteri > Trachichthyiformes > Trachichthyidae > Gephyroberyx > Gephyroberyx darwinii. The sequence continues at coordinate 9,276 of CABFOQ010022003.1, read as the reverse complement.
CAACCACAGAAAGCACTGTGCGAGAGAGATGATGCAAAAAAAAAAGAGTCCTCTGTCCCGTTCTCCTCTCCTCCCCTCTTCTCTGATACCCCGCCAGCCACAGGATTCATATTCAGCCCTCAATAACGGTTAATTAGTAATGCCAAATTCATTAACCTGTACTGCTGTTCCGCTGGCCTCGGCCATAACTTAGCTTAATGTGAGCAGACGTATTGCAGCTGTAATAAGGGACATAAAACTCAAAGAGAAACACATACTGCGCCACCGTAGTCATGGATCATTATAACTCAGCAATGTTTTAGAGGGAGAGCATTCCCTTTCGGAGTAGCAGCTCTTTAGCAGCTCTTAACCGTAAGCCTATCAAGTTTTTTTCTTGCGCTCCCAGAAACTTCTTTTTATGTTGGTTGAAATAAAATGGATGTCATGGAGATGCATTAAACAAGACGGCCACTTTCTGTATTTTATATATGTTTTCATCACCACTCCCTACCTCTAGTAATATTGTCAATACTTCAACAAAAATACTGTGGTTATTATATCATTATAGTGTTTTATGAAAATAAAAAGAGAAAGAACCGGAAAACCAATATAACGTCCTGATCATACGCAGCTGTTCCTGCCAGACAGGAATACGCTGGTTAAATCTAAAGGTGTTTTCAGATTCATCCAAGAGTAAATGTTGTTGCCAAAAGTGTATGGAAACCAATGGATCGGTTTCCTTTCTTGTATCAGTAAAAGAGATCCAAGGGACAATTATGACAGCTCCTTCTAATTTGAGAAGTTACTCTTCCTCCAAGTCTTTGGGATAAATCTATTTTGTGTTTATTTACGCTGTTAGGGGAACAAGTACATTTTGACCATGTGGCGTGTTTCCCTGTCATCACAAAGCGCTGTTCTACCAACAGATGCATCTCCCACCCTGCCTTTTCTCTTTCTCCCCTTTCCTTCAGCACGTCTAAAATGGCTGAACTGCAGGTTTTGTTTCTTAGGCAGACAAATGGATACAGAAAACAAACTGCTATTGTAAAAACCTTGGATGACCTTCACTGTCCTTGGATTACATGCTGACCTTTCCGCTCCTCTATCCCCCAGTGATCTCGCCTAACAACTCTCACCAAAGAGCCTATTAGGCCTGGATCCCACTTTGTTGTTAAAAAGGGTCTTGTCCTTTCAGAACACTCTCTTTCTTGCTTTCTGTTTTTTCAAGTATAGGTGGTGGAGAAACACAAGTTCATTGTTCCGTCGCAGATGGAAGTTGGAGTTACTAGGGTAACAGCTCTAATCCTTCTTTTTACCACCTTTTTCATATTATTGGTCTATCGAGTGCTACCTTTTAAGTCACAGGCAGAGCTCTCACTCACTTTTAATTAGCTATGATTCTATTTGCCAGGAGACAACACGATGAGCTAATCGAAATTTGCGCAATAATGACGTACTGCAAGCAACGACTTCTTTCTCCTGAGGCCTGCTCCAAGAATAACAATAATGAGGCCATTATTGAGGATTGCACTTTAAAATGCTGCCCTGCCACCAAAACAGAGGACATAATTGTTCTGGTGTTTTCCATACAATCAACAACCCATTGTTGATGACTTGAGAACTAAGGGAGTAAAGAATGGGTGCCATAATGATTGGTCTGTGCTGCCATGAAGACCCTGTACAAAATCGTCCACTGAAGAAGGGCCTCGATAGACTACTGATTTGGTTGAAAGGGCTGTGGATGAAGACAACTGTCTGGCTTTTTAGAAAAATGTCCTTTCTGCTTTTTGTCTCTGTTGCCGCTTAAATAGCCCCCGAGCCGCAGTAGAGAAGAACCATTCATATGGTGAAAGGCTGGGAGTCACACAGGCTCATGTGAAGGGGCCACAGAGCTTCGGGAGAGAATGGCCATTTATATAACCTCTCTCTATTTCTGGCTAAATTATAACTCATCTCAATGGGAAAATGAAAAATGTGTTTTTTTAGTTATCCATCAGAATACAACCAAGCGCCCCCAAAACAACAATGTCATAGTAACCCCGCTGAACAATGCTACTATCCATATATTAAAAAAATCGATTTAGTTTACCGTCATGTATGTCAACTGAGCTTTATCTAACATGTCAAGATGACTTAATTAGATAACAGCATATCTACGCTACAACGTTAAGTGCATTACCACTGCAGCCCAGCCATTTGGGAATTAAAAGATCACGTAGGGAGTAGATGATGTTGAAGACATTGATAAAATGAAATATTTTTGTTAAAAAGTTCCATGTCTAAACTTATAGGGTGAGAGCCCAGAGGGGTTGTACAAACATGGCGCTGCACCTATTAGCTGTGCTCCATTGTAAAGTAGTGAGAGGGGTAGAGCTGGAGGGCAGAAGGAATGCTAAGTGGGCCCCTTAGCCTAGTCAACCTTCAGTGGGTTTCATTTATCTTCATCTTGTTAGACTAAATTAATTAACAATCTCAATGTTGCACACTTTCTCCTTTCATTACATCAAATAATGGCAGAGATGTAGGGGGAGGTCCTGCCCACTGGGACTAGACAGAGACTGCTGAAGACATCTCTCTCTCTCTCTCTCTCTCTCTCTCGCTCTCTCTCTCTCACACCTATCGTCTCTCTCTCCTCTGTCTCACCTCTCTCCTCCCTCTTTCCTCCCTCTCTCTCCTTTTCTCTCACACACACTCTCAGTTTCTCGGTGTCTTTCACAAACACAAACAAAAAACTGTTGAAAGTCTTCCATAGACTTATGAAAAATGGATCTAAAATGAAACACCTCTCCTCTTCAACAAAGAGGAGAAAACTGGTGAGCCTACAATGAGGTGAGCATGAATAATTGTCTTCCACTATAATACACTGTGCACATTGTAAAATTCAGAGAACTCTCTCACTTTGTTACAGATATATTGGTTGTCATGGAATGGGAATTTTAAACTGACATTATTTTCAAGAGACAGTACAAAGGCTTTGAGCTGTATCCTAAATAAGGAGTTTGGCTGTTTAGACTTTTCCCATCACATCTGAAGAGTTTGATGTATTTTTCACTGCCTATCAGTTACCATTAAGAAGTAGCTTCTCGCAACTGAAAGTGGATAAGGCTACGGCTAATGCAACTTACTGTATGTATGACTCAAAACCAACTGTATGACTCATTAGAAAGATGAAGGGTATGTCCGGTGTGTTAGTGAGACATAACATAGAAAAAGTCATAAACATCTGCTCTTTGGAGCAGAGATTGAAATTCTGCGCCATACAGCTGGGAAGCAGATCCTGGATTAAAATGACAACATGTCCCATCTGAGTGCAAAAAAAAAATCAATGTATTAATTAAGTCACAAATATGGGCTGCTGTCATACATCTAGATAGTTGCACTCACAAAGCCCCCATTTGACCTAATTCATTTTTTTCTCAGCTTGAAAAAAGCTACAGTGATTCCTCACTGGAGGAATGTCCAACTGCCACATCCATCCAATCCCGTTTCTATTTTTTTCTCCCCTTTCACCTCCCTGCCCCCACCCCAACCCTCCTTCCCTCCCCAGGACAAGAGTCTTAGCCAAGAAAAAGGGCTAACCGTAAAGCAAAGCCTGCCTTTAATCTTGGCCTGATTGTTGAGGCCTCCATTCTCCAATCTCAAGCCAGTGTGCGTGATATCTTTCTACTGGCACTTCTCCTTTAATTAAAACAGACATTGACAGAAGGATGTGGATTAGGAGCGCAATAATGTGTTTACTTAATAATCACAGTGTTCTCTCACAGCAATGAGTCCCACAAAGAACAAAGGGAAATTGTTACGAAACAGCCGAAGTCAAAGGCCACGCTTTTTTTTTTCTTTTCTTGGTTTGGATTTGATGTGGAAAAATCCCTGGTGTATTTGAGAGGTATTGCCCCAACATACATCTTCAGTACAACTAGTTATCAAGCCCACCAGTTTCGACAGGTGGTGAGAGTCAAACATAATCCTCCACTGCAGCATTACTGGAACAACAAGCGGAAATGAACATAGGCAGTGTGCTCTCAAAAATTCAACATACTGTATGCCTGAATAGCCCCAGTCATACCATAGCAGATAATTGGTGCCATGTCACGGAAGTGATAATAGGTAGAAAATAAAAAATGTATAAAGTATAATTTGTATAATTTATTTGTTTAATGTCAAATTCCTTCCCTAAATATGATGTTGATAACAAAGTTAAAAAAATAAATAAATAAAAAAAAGTCGTAGAAGCCCTTATTAAAAAGTCACGGTGAAGCTGGGTCATGTGATAGATTGTACAGGAGTAAATTCTACACAAGTGGTCCAAATGGAATTCAATCAGTCCTAGAGACTGAAGTCTGTGGAAAGTTCTTCAGGATCTTTGATTTCAATCTCATATTTCCCAGTACGATCTTAAAGGACAGGATTCAAAAGATAAATAAATAAATCGATTTTTCTCGCATGCTTTTGTATTTAAGAGCCAATAGTAAGAGAATTTTCTTATTGAATTCCTAAAGGACATTTTGACTAGTGAGAGTAATGGTATCAAATTGTCCTTTCTTTTTAAAATGCCCCCAACAGCTCTAGGAGGAAAAAATGCTGTTAATTTAATCAAATAAGTGACCTTTTGAAAAAGAAATCAAAGAGGATTCATTAGCTTTAGTAAAGTTTGGCTGACAGCAGCTTTGAAAGGCAGATGCTGCTGCTGTGGCTTCTAATGAGCCAACCCTAATTAGGGAGCAACACTGGAGCCGAGAGAAGGTGGTTCACTAGGAAAGGAGCCAATGGTAAATACGCTCTCTTATTTACTTCCTCTGTGTGTAATGACAGCACAAATTCTTAATTAGAATCACAGGAAGGGTGAAGACAAAAAATGTAAATCTTTATGGTAGGTTGAATACAAACACAGAACACAACAGGAAACAACAGAACATCGCAAGCCTCGCCCTCAGCCTCACTCCAACCACAGTGATTAGGGTAGCGAGTTAGGCAGGGCAGATGGGGAGAATGGTCAGACAAAAGCATGCAGTGGAAAGACACAGAAAGCCTGATCTGAGACCTGCAGGTCCTCAAAGCAGTGTGGAGAGGGAAAAGGAGGGGGGATGTATACATCTGCCCCTGAGGTTGAACTGTGCTTTCAGTCTGACTGTAAGCTATCAGCGTGACCATGCCCGTCAGCTACACACTACATGAACACAATCATAACACACAGCTTGGGTAAATAGGTGATTCACACACACACACACACACACACACTAAAATAGGTGTCAGAAAGTTTGAACCCTGTCATCCGCAACAACAACCCTACCCGACCCATGATCCTAAATGGCAACAATGAAAATGAAACTAACCTCAGTAAAAAGCTGCTACGAAGAAAGCCCTCCATGTCAGCGTGTGGGGTTCTGCGGCAGGAGAAATACACAGAGAACCATTTTAACTACGAAAAGGGGAATAATCAAGAAGAAGAAAAAGAAGAACAGAGAGCGGAAGAAAGAAAGAAAGAAAGAAAGAAAGAAAGAAAGAAAAAAAAACAGAGCATACATCTTCCTCCTATAATAAGGCATCTCTTTAATTAAAGCAGAAATATGGTAGGAACCCATCGTCTCTTTTTATGAACAGACATCATCAATTATACCTCTTTCCATCGAGGGAGTGGATTTGCATACACCATTGGTTTGTATTGAGAGCCTGATGATACGTTTGCGTCTGAACTCTGCCTGCTGATCTGCGTACAGTCTGGTTTCAGGACCGCGTGCAGAGATATACATCCAGGATTGTAAACCGCAGATCCCAGAGCAGCCCCAGTATACTCAGAGCAGCCAGCGGTGGTCCAGCTGCAGCCCATGTGTGGCGAGGGAGCTGTGGCTTCTGGGAGCCCCGCCACAAGGGACCCAAGCTGGGACACGCAGCGCCAATGAGGCAGGAGGATGTGGTTATGATGTCACTGCTTGCAGGGGTCGTTCAGAAGCCTCACCCACAAAATAGTGGAGGCGCATGGCTAAAAATGACTTCCAACAGGTTTGCATTAGCCGTTGTTATTGGTCTGTAGAATATACAATTTTATTGTTTTAAGATTGGTTGAAAATTGATTTAGGGCTTCCATGTGCTTTGTTTTAAGTGCTAAAAACAAGCAAGTATTTCAGAAATCATAGTTGCGTGTAGAACTGTATTAAGCGGTTGCAATAGTAAATTTTTCTCAGATATCAAAACAAGCCTAAAATAGATTCAGCGACTGCAACATGGCAATGATAATCTCTTACAAACAGATCTTCAGCACGTTTAACCAATCATTTCTGTTCAACATTTCATCCCCACACCATCCCAAACCTGTTATCCTGTTATTAGTTCAATACTCAGTACCAGTAATGGAGGGAAAAATACTAATTTGTGAACTTCTCCTGCTGTAACACTGAGCTCCCTCTTGCACATCATCACAAACAACACAAAACACAAACAGCAAATGACATCTCAGTCCTAAACACCTTCAGTTTTAGTGACATGGGTGTAATTTGGCATTTTCTCCCCCTGCTCTCCTGGCTTATGAGACAAAGCCTCTGAGAGAATGGAAAGAATGAGCTGGGTCCAAGGACACTGTGCCTTTCAGTCTGGCCAGCACTTAGCAAGCCAGTGGATCCACAAGGCCCAGAGGGCTCAGCCGAGACTTTTCTCACAATAAGGTGTCTAGGGAGGGGGGAGTGGGATAGCCAGGGGCGCTGCTGCTCTGCTCTCTTCTCCACTCAGCTGGGCCCAGCGCACATAATACCATCACCACACCACAGCACACCAAGCCAGTGACAACGTGAGAAAACAACCGTCAAACAGTGCAGAGTAGATCAAGCGTGTCTCCTCACTTCTCTGAGTGCAAAAAGCACACATACTATACAGCAGGCACACATACACACATACAGTGAATGCACTCCCAAAAATGCATGCACACACATGCAAACATGCAGATAAAAACAGCTTTTGTTGTTGAGATTGGGAAGAGCCTAAGGAACTGCATTATGGCATTTGATGGGAACCCAACAAACCCACACAAAAGAACTGAGATGATGGAGAGAGGAGGCTTTTGTCACTGAATATATACAATATGCTTTACTGGCACCTGAATCCTTCAGCTGTCTCACTAAAACAGATCAGTTCCAGGAGAGGAAATGAAATAGATTAGGCCACACTCAGTTTCTATCTTTATCTTTGGTTTTATTCTCTAACTCTCGCCCTTTCACTCTCTCTGTGCTTGTGTTTCCTCAGCTGGACCTGCTGTCTACAATCCCATTGTGGTCATGGAGACAACTGAACTTAGCCTATGGAAGCAAAGGTGCGGTTTGGAGACCAAACTCAGGAAAAAGTGACTGAGCCACATTGTATTTGCTCTTCTCCCAAGATCTAAAAAACAAGACAAGAATGGTTTTAAATTAAGACCAGGCCACAATTCAAGGGCAGACTTTTTGGTGAAGGAGAAGTGGGGAGGATAGACATCAATGTTAAAAGACACAGAGCTGGCCTGGACCAGTCTGAGCAGCACGGCAGCCCTTTCGAAGAATGAGCTTCTGCCAAAAGCTGCCTCTGCCTAACCAAGTCTCCCACCATCTGCAACAAATGTGCTCTATTAAAGCAGTACCATATGGACAACAAGCTAGCTATTAACACGGCTTCAGCACATCCCCTTAACCTAGCCCAGATTTCGAACTTCCAGTCAAATTGACTGCTGATTTAATGCACCGCCAGCAGCCATGTGGGTCTTGGCACGAGACGGCACTCTCAGCCTTCAGTCATTAACAGGCCCACGTAGTGCGAAGTGCACAGCGAGACACAGAGATTACCTACATGTATTCTTTCCTCTCGTACAACTGACTACATCACACATTACTTAGTATGTCTCTTAACCAAGGCCAGATGCGAAAAACTAGCAAAGGACAAAGGGGAGGATAGAGAGAGATGGTCGCTGTGCTGATCCAGGAATTTCAAACTTCTTAAGAGTAAACCAGGGCTCAAAACTTCCTATTGTACAGAGTGGAAACAAGCTTATGGAGCAGGTCTACCCATAGAGCTGCTTCAGGGGTAGCCTGACTAGTGGCTTGTGTCTCAGTTCTTCCACAGTGATGGAGAGTGCAATTGCTCCCTCTGCAAGGAGCCAAGATGGCAGTGATTAACCCTGCAGGGTGTGGGGGGGGACTTTAATCCCTGTGGGCAGGGCGGCCATGTTGACGCCTCTCCCCTCTCTGAGTCATGGGGGGACCCACCCACCGTTCACAAAGCCATGCTCTCTTCTCCTCGACCATGACGCCACGGCTATGAGCCCTGTGTTCTACGACCCAGAGACAACACACACACATGCGCGCACACGCACGCACACACACACACACACACACACACGCACGCACACACACACCAAATCAATTACAGTTCTGTGGCTTTAACCCGACTCCAAAGTTCAGTAAATTCTGTTTGTTTATTTTTTCTTCTCCTGTCTCAGCTCCTTAGATACTGTTCATAATTAGAGTGGAAACACATTTTCTCCCCTCAAAAGCCTGAATGTATACAGCGCTTTGACTAACTCTTGACAGAGCTTGTTTTTATTTTTTATTTTAACCTAGCCATAATTACCAGCCAATATTGTTTGACATAATAACAATATCTCTACTAAGCCGCTTTGTTTCATCATAGCAGACCAATAAGAGATAAACAGAGAGATAATTATGAAACACATGCCCTGAAAAATATCAATTTAGAGAGATAACGTGGCATCTGCAAAGGACTGAACCACTAAACCAAATATTTCTTATCATAAATCGTCTTTTAAATCCTGAACATCAAACACAAGATGAACATGCTATCATTGTTCTGAAGCGTCTCTTCCTGTAGTGTCCCTGTGCAGATTCAAGTGATAAGCTAAAGACTGGCTGATGACAGTCTAATTAAATAAGCTTTTCAGAGCTCTCAGTGGAGCAGGGGGGATGTGTGAAAAGGTGCTGTTGGTTGGAGAAGAGGGAGATCCAGGGGAAAAAGCTGTCCAAGCAATCCCAATGCCCCCACAGACAGCTTTCCACCACCTCAACACCCAGTCACATGAAATATGGTGATACCTGGTCCAGCACGTGAATTTGCCCACACACATTGACATACAGACACAGACACACACACACACACACGCATGCCTCAGAGTCAGAGCTGCCAGATGAGTAGTGAATTAATTTGTGTGAGCCACTCTAACATTAGGAAGGTGTGTTGAAAGGTGTCTGCTCATGTTTCAAATTAAACGCGCTGCTGGTCAGCATTAGCACCTCGCCACCCGTCGGCAACTGACACTTAGGG
>CABFOQ010022001.1:0-20937 GCA_900660455.1 Gephyroberyx darwinii | reverse complement strand
CCACCCACCCACACACACACGCACACACACACACACACACACACACACACACACACACACACACACACACACACACACACACAGAATAGTGAGTGACAGAGCCATGTAACAATACACTATGCATGATATAGAAAATATCATGTAAAACCAAGCATTTATGTTTTACATTTTATCATGTTAAATCTAAAATGTCTACACTATATTGATCACATTTATTGATTATATGTTTTCTATTGTCCCTATAAATGTAGCTTTATGTCCCTATAAAACTAAATAACGTTAATGGTATTTGCCAAAAGAAGCCAGCAGGATTTAACACCAGATAATTCAATAGCAATAACAGCTGAAGCACTGCATACCGGTGCTAGCTTACATTCCTAACAGAAGAGTGTATTTGGCATGTGAACAGAAACCTGTGCCAGCAGCGCATCTTAGATCTCTCTCCAAGCGCTCTGCTCCTCTGGTGAGATAATATCTCTGTTGCTGCCTGCACATTCTCTTTTTATGCTAATAAAACACTAATCCCTTTTTCCACTTCCTCCTGTCCAAAGCCATGCATACCTATTTAATCAAACCTGCTATTTTACCCCATCAATGTTTGGTTCAGTGAAACAGTGACAGAGGACTCAGATAGCTGCTCTATTCTAGCATCATTTCAACACATAATATATACAGTACCTCTATATTTCTATACATAGTGGGAAACAAAACTCTCATTAAAATCTGAGTCATACAGTGTTCTCATATGTTGAAAGATACATTAGTGGCAATGGTGGCTGGTGAATCATTGTAAGGCAATGTGCTCATAATGCTCGATACTTGTGGGACCAACTTGACCCAATAAAATGCACATTGGTTTGGCTAGCGAACTGCAGAGGTGCCTTCCCAGTCCCAGGCTCCTGATTCTGGTTCGTCCTGACCTAGCGGCTACCTAGCTGCAAGGCCAAGCGCATTCATATTCATCACATGCCCCCTAACGAGGTCAGCGGGGCCTGATTTAGCCGGCAAGACGTCTGGCTTCCCGGTCCATCACAGACAATCGTCTGCCACATGCCGTCTGGAAAATTCCCCCATTTTCTGGTGAAATTTATGAAGGCGGCAGTGTGCCTCTCTCCTCCCAGCAACCTCTATGATCCCATTCTCCTCTGGTGGATTGCTTGCCTAATGGGCACTGACAGATGGGGCTGAAAATAGCAGGCCTGGCTCCACTGCCCCAAAAACCCACAGTAGTAGGCCAGCATGCTGCTGCTTTTCCATCTCTCACTCTAAACTTCTCACTCCTTCTTCTTTCCCTCTTTCTCTTTGTCTTCCAATCTCTGCACTTTCATATTTATTTTGGCTTGTCCCCTCCCCTTCTGTTTCTTTCATTCTGTTCACCTTTTGTCTGAATGGAAGCTGATATAGTATGCTCACTCATGCATCCCATAATAGAAAGCTGGCAGTGCAGCTGACGTTCAGTAAACCCTTTGTAGGCACCCATTGATTTCCGTTCTTGTGACTTAATGTATGATTTATGACTTGAGGCATATACTAGCTTTCATATCAGAGAGAACAGTGATGCCTATTCAACTTTTGTAACTGCCATCTCCAGCTCCAGTTTGTTTCCACATTGAATTCTGTGCAGTGCAATTAGCAGAGCACATGAATAAATCATAGGTAAGCTAGTGGTGTGCAGGCAGTCCAGCAATGTTCCTGAATGAGCTCTCAGCTCAAGCTGGCAGTAATGTATCAGAATGGAGCAAAGCCACTTCATCCTGCCAGGATTAAGGTAGGAGGGAAGTGGAAGAGGTTATGGAAAAGGGGGGGCAGCCATAGCACCTGTGCTGGTGGGTGAGTTGATCTCCTGACGCATGCTGCGGCTTGATTGGTTGCTTATCCTGGCAGTCTCACGTTGGGGCTCCAGGATGTCCCGGTACTTGGAGACCATGAGGACAGAGATGAAGTAGACCACAGCTAAAGCCAGGAACTGGGCTTGCTTACTGTCATCCTATGGAGAAGAACCACAGTTACACTACAGTAGAGCTCAGCTCACAGCAATCAACTACTGCCTGAAATGGCTCTCTCACAGTACACCTTGAAGACGGTATGAAACTCCCTAACATACTTGTAATATTTGTTTTCGCGGCTCCCACAGTAACAGCCATACATCCATACAAATTCAGAAGTTGTGGGCTTGTGTTCCACAGTCAGCACTTCAGTCAACAAGGGCACCTTCAGTGCTTCGCCTGTTGATTGAAGTGTCTCCCACTGCACACCTGTTTGTCTGCCAAAAAACTAATCCTATTTTCATCCTCTCTACCTGCAGGCAAGTCTTTGTGACAAACACACACACACACACACACTCCCACTTACCACATCACGGAAAACCACAGCACGCAGTCGATTGATGTCCACATCCTGCAGAAGGCGATCAGGGTCCTTGATGGGAGAGAGGTTACTGGGGACATTCTCTATGGCTGTCTAAACCAGAGAGACAGTTCAACAGTACATGCCACTCAATAATACAGGCTTATTATTGTTATCCTTTTGGCCACAAAAGGCCACAGAAACCAAAGTCATGGTGGACAGGTGACAGATGTGATCAACTAGACCTACCTTGCTGGCAGCCACAGCGCTATGCAGGGTTTCCTGAGTCTTGCTGTTGGGAATGGAGGACTTGGCTCCCCTGTCCCTCTGTCTCTGCCTGCACTCCAGACAGTTTCTCACAGCCACACAGCACACTGGGTGCACACACACACACACACACACACACAGACACACACACACAATTACCCTCTCATTTCAAAGTTAAACAGAAATTAAATGTTGATAACATGCACGGCCTCTTTAAAACTAATCAGTTATCTCTGATGACTATTTGTTCCAGAATGCCGAGACAGAGAGTGGAGGTAAAATCAGCAGCCAGACTGATTTCACACTGAAGCCAGTGATGAGGAGAGATTGTGCGTTTGCAACAAGGACACTCTGAACGCAGAAGGCTATTTCCCATCCCCCAGAGCACAACTTGGAATCAACAACCCAGCAAACACAGGGCTGCACACACAGGTGCAGATACAGACACAGACAGACACACCCACTGTCTCACACACACACACACACACACACACACACACACACACACACACACACACACACACACACACAGACCCTATGGAGTCGTGAGTCACACCAATGACAGACACAAAAGGCTGGCATTTGCAAGGAGTATCTGATTGCACTGCCAATGACTCTCTGCTTGTTATGAATTCCAAAAGCCAATTCTGTAATTTGTGACTGCTGTAGATTGCAGCACAAGTATGTGCATGTGCATGTGCATGTGCAGTCTCCATCATAGACTATAACTTATAGAATTAAGAAAGAAAATTACAGAATTAAGCACCGGACTCCAAAATTAATTAGCTTTGCTGATCAAATGCAGGATTTCTGAGGATTACTGGAATTATTAGACACACACACACACAAACACACACACACACACACACACACACACACATACACACACACACTCAAGCACCTACCAAGTCTGAGGCACTGACGCATGAGGCCACCCGAGGACATGTTCTTCTCGGCCTCAATCTCGCTGAAGTTGAGGGAGCTCCCAAACACCAACACATCCACCATAGCCATGAGACGGGACAGGAAGGTGATGGCAGTCTCTGAGGACATGCCCTGAGTTGCCTCGATGTTCTCCAACTCCGTCTTGCAGAAGCAGGAAGAAATCCAGTCACATAAAATGAAAGTGCACATATCCAATGCCATCTCTCCCACATTCTCAAACATCCTTAGTAGTGATCAAAGTACATGATTCTATATAAAAACAAGAACATGCAATAGTATGTGGAAATAGTGGCTACAATAAGAGTGCTGCTGAATTTAGGGCAGACAGACCCTAAACAACAGGGCAGGAAGAGTAGGATGGCATAGGGCATTATGTTTCAGTGAGGTTGAGTCTGATCTCTGAGAAAGCAGAGGTGACAGTCAAAGCAAGCTGTGGGAATTGGTGGGGACTCTGAGTCCATTAAACTACCCACCTCCACCCCAGGTGTCAACTGCTTTTGGTTGCTAGCACTCCTTATCTTTCTGTTTTCAGATGAGGGACAGAGTTTTCGACAGCAATACTTGGGAAAGATGCCAAATGCAACGAGTCAGCGAGAGAGCACATTTTCTAATCTCTTAGTATTTGGCGCAAAATGTTTACTTTATTTACTGGAATAAATACAAACGAAAGAATGAAAGAAATGAAAAATTACAGCATAAATACTAACCTTGGCACTCTAGACATGACAGACAAAAACAAACAAAAGAAGATGATTAAAATCAAGTTCAAATCAAGATTGCACATTAAGTCAGATAATTAGATATTAACAATCCATAACAGACATAAATGAAACTCAGGGAAGCTAATTACAAGCATAACAAATTTAGCCAAAGTAACGGCCAAAGCATTAAGTGTTGAGCAAATAAAGTTGGCCCCAATCAGTACACACAAACAAGTCTTATTTCCCCAAGGTCCATAAAGTAGGCCGCAGGCGACCATAGACCAAGCAGTTGTAATAAATTGCCACTAGATGGCATTGTTCCCCTACAGTGAAGACATGCAGAACACTCACAGATGGAGAGGTGGCTGCTGAGAGCAGGGGCAGGATCCCTCCGCAGGCGATAATGATGTTGTCTACCATTTGCGAGATGAGGTGGATGGTGTTGTGGACGAAAATAATGTTCTCATTACTGTTCACAAAGTCCATGACGGATTTGGTGGAGTGGCTGCAGGGGATGGGGGCCAGAAAACAGGATTATTATTAATTTAACCATGCAGTCATTATATTGACCATAGGTCAGTTGGTACGGTGCGGTAAATAAAGATGCATGTAGGGCTGAGAAAGCCCAATTCAATATAGGTCTAAAAATTGCACTGAAATTGTATGTTAGCTCTAATCCAAAGGGATGATCTGAGTGTCACCACGAAACACTGAGCCCATCCTCCCGCTGTTTTTCTCTCTCGCTCCCTCAAGCACACATACAGCCCTTCACACACCTCCTCCAGACATGGACGTCAGTCTCCAGAGCAAACAGCAGGTCAGTGAGCAGTCTCTGGTGCATGGGTGACCATTTGAACTCTGGGATGCGGAACATGGTGGTGCGTGGGCCGGGGCTGAACTGCCGACGCTGTTCTTCTGTCATGGGCATTCCCCTGAAGCCCAGGTCCACACGCAGGTCCCTCTCCATCTGACTGGCCAAGCGTCCATGTAGACTCTAAGAGGAGGCCAACCGGTCAGTAACTTAAAACACTGCAGCAGAACAAATTGGATGTCATATCCAGAGCGACACTGTCTATCATATATATAGTTGCCAATTATATTTTACTTCTCAAAAATCTCTGTTGAGATAGATTTTGCAAAAACTGAAAATGGTAATGTGGTACAGTGCTCTGTAAACAAGGATACTCAACTGTCTCAGCTCATTCAAGTGATTTGGGTCAAGAAAAAACACAGAATGCTAAATACAAGTACAAAACATCAAGATGAGTGAGTCAGCAAATGAAAAGAAAAAGGATTTAAAAAGCAGTGCCGTTAAACTGAACATGAACAATTACGCAACAGCAGAGTAGAGGTTAAAAATAAATTCTGCCTCCCACTGGCCCTCCATCAGTGACCCAATCAGGGTTAAAGAGCCTGACCTCTGAGAAAGAGCACAGCACATATGAGAGGGGGAGAGGAATGAACAAATCCCAAATGATTGTTACAGAATAATGCTTTCTCTATTTCTGCCCTACTGTTGGCTCAGCCAAGTATTCCTGCAGCCCAGTTTCTTGAGTCTCAGAGGAGTGTTGCCTGATGTGCACCAGGCCGTCTTGTCCCCATTACAGGCAGTGTTGGGGAAGGGAATAAGCCCTGTGGGTACTGTTATTATAGAACTGTTCACCAAGGGCCAACACATCCTGACAATGGCAAATGGCTACGACTCTCACTCTACCCCCATGCCTTTGTCATTCTAAATTCATCCATGAAAGTTAGCTTACAGTCTGAAAATGAGAACATTGACTCTCTTTGTGTTGGATATTATTGGAGCACTCATATGAATGACCACTGATCAAACACACTGACTGTTCTGACTAACCTGTGTGGTGGTTGTTGTCTGAATCTTCTTCATCTCTTTGTCCTTGCCATCGTCTGATTTTTCTGCATCAGAAGTAGAAGTGGTACTTGCTGCATCTACTCCACTGCCAGTGTTAGCAGCCAAAGCGTCTCCTTCAGCTGCCACTGCAGCTGCACCCTCAGTCACCTCTGGGCCTTTGGAGGAGGCTTCAACCCTGGCCCCAGCCATAGAGCTGATGTCTGGCATGGCTGGCTGTAGTTTAAACTCCTCATTCTCTAGGATGCAGGGTAAGGAGCCTAGCTCAGAGCTGCCCGTCAAGTGAGCCAGGAGGCCCAGGTCATCACTGACACTAGTGTGGACCTGAAGCTCTGGGCTGGGCAGGACCAGAGGCTCAGCTGGACTCAGCTGCGGCAGTAGCTTGTCCTCCACGCTGCCTGCCACCTTGCCAAACAGGAAGTTGTTGCTGTTAGGGATGCTGTCCTTGTCATCATCCAGCGTGATCAGAGGGCCTGAATTTTTGTCTTCCATACTGCCCTTAGGCAACAACACACTGTTGACATTACTGCTGAGTTTTTCCACAGCAGCACAGTAAACGTTATCCAACAGAGAGTCCACCTCCACCAGCGCTCCGTTCTCAGATACTCCTAGAGTTTCTGTGGACAACTCCAGATCATCCAGCTTGACCTCTGTAGCTTCTACCTTTTCAGCCTTGATGTCCACCAGAAGATCGTGAACCTCGACCCTGACCTCATCCACCGTCCCCTCCGTCCCGCTGAGGGCGTCCTCGGGCCCCTTCCCTTCAGCCAGCAGGTTACGTGAGTCAGCGCTCTCATAGTCCGCCTCACTCTCAGGTGTCTGGGAGTTATCATCAATTTCTCTGATCTCAATGGTGCCCTTGATGCCCGAGGCCTGGGCAGACAGACCAGAGATGGTGCTGACCAAACCCTTCTTCCCCTTCTTAATATTTTCCTCCTCCTGTCGCTGGTACTCCTCATACATCTTAGCCAGGTACTCCTTATGTGCCTCATATGTAACCTATGGGAAAAAAAGACAATGTTACAGCTTTTAAACTGTAGCTATATTGTTGTGATACATGCTGTTGTGGAGATTATGTTATACTGTTAACAACAGAAGGAAAGGGTTAAGTTTTCTTCCTCAACAGCAGAGGTCAGCGTTTCCTCTCCCACTAAGACACCACAAGTGCTTTGTTGTATGGAGGAGTATAGTATTCACCTTGGAGTGGGCTATAGAGAGCGTGTCCACCCACACGCGCCAGCCTCCCCACTCATACTTGATGGCGTGGTACAGAAGAATACGGAAGATGTTGTAGACCATCTCAGTGATCTTCTGCTCCTCAGAGTTCTTGGGGTTGATGTAGCCCAGAGAGAACATCCAGTCCTGCCATACAGAGCACTGGAGCAGACACCTGCAGTAAAACACATGACCACTAAATCAACACGTTAAGTCAACACAATTCCATCATTCAGAAGTACATTAAGTAATCTTCTCATCTTTTGCAAGTTCCATTATAACATTTGCAATCAGTGCTGGTGGTGAAATTTGTACTTTTCTAATTAACAAGTAGTGTAACAAAGGTGATAGAAGAGTGGCAGAACGTAGGAGTGCTGTGACTATGTCTACTACACTGTTTTAATGAACAGTTTGACTCGAACAAAGGATTGTGTGCCTATTAATTTTAAGCTAATTGTGTTGTTGATTTAGGTCAGTGGTTTCCAAAGACCTGTAATTTAATTGCAATATGTCATCATGCTTTACAGAGAAATAAAGAGAGAGAAAGAGTGTGTGTGTGTGTGTGTGTGTGTAAGAGATCGGGTGTGAAAGTGAAAAAGAGAAAGTAGGAATGAGCATCTGTCAAAACACTGTCATAGAAACATCTGCTCTTGAGAACACGTTGAGTATCTAAGGATGATTTAGCATCAGAATGAGCCCATTAAACACGGAACAAGGAGGGGGAACAACGTCTTTTTCCCTCTTCTTTGATACATTAATCAGGAAGATAATTGATGCAGTGGGTGAGTAAGAGGCGGGATAAGTTCTGCTCACCGTCTGTTCTCACGGCTGTTGCTGAACAGTTTGATCATGTCAGAAAGGAAGAGCCGCCGAACCTCCATCAGCTCTGTGCTGGGGGTGGAGTTCTTCAATAGGGTGGCTACCACCTTGAGAATCACTGGTATCACACAAACACACAAACACACAAGTATCAATAGCGCTACACAACCTGGTGAGGTACAAAGGGTGACACGCCATATGCCACGCAACAACAAACTTACTTGGGTTTTGAATCTTGACTGTGGAGTCAGGCTCAGGATGGGGTTTGTGAACTACCTGTGTGCAGACCTGCTCTGTGAGAATCTGGTGACGAGAGGCGAGAAGATCAATCACACATTCTGTATACAGAGACCAATGGTGTGATGATGTCGGGACACCTGAAAGGCAAGTGTTGTATTACCTCGTACAGAGTGTTGTAGGTCGTCACCGTCACAGTGTTGGTGTGCAGCATGAGCCTCTCTCCCAGAAGAGTAAAGAGGCTGTGTGTGTGCATGATCTCCACCTTTCTCCTGTGTATAAACACACACGCACATGCACACACAAATACACACAAACAAAAACACAAAAGTACAATGGTGGCTTGTTTAGAGCTCCCTGAGCCACTGAAAGGATCAGTGGGTGCCATCAGCTTGCCTCCGTGTGCCTCCCCACCGGGAGCTGAGCTCGGGAGACAAGTGTCAGGAACGGCCTGCTGTCATAAATTGGGGAAATTTCGTTGAAGGTGTGTAGGATAACGAAGTTACCCTGTCACTAGGAATGTCTCCAAGATACAGCAGAGGCATACCACAGGTGAATGGGTTCAACAGTGACAAACTCCTTCTGAAAACAGCATAAGGATTGCTGTCACAGTGCTAAGCCAAAGCAGCTCCACTCTACTGCCACTGCCTCAAGGCAAGTTGGGACTTTCCTAACAAGTCGACAATTTTTGTATTTTGCCTAGGCTGGCAAATTGGACACTTAGGAGGAGAGTGGAGTTTCTCTCTAAAGGATATAAATATGAAAATGAGGGAGGAAAGGGCAGAGATGATTCATAACTGGTTACGGCGCAGCTCATACAAGTGTGCTCACGACGCTGAGTAGGCCTAGCCTTGTTCTAAATGCTTTCATGAGTCTAACTCCATGAGTCTTACTTTTTCCACAGAGGTCCTTTAAGTCATGAATTAAATAAAATGTGAAAGTGGAGGTACACCATTTTAAATGAAAAATGCAATTATGTCTTTTGATGAGAAAAGGCAAGAGTCAGGAAAGATTGAATATCCCTGCTGCGAGACAGAAAATGAGATAGCATCAGAAGAAATGTAGCGACAAAACTATAGTTTTCAGGTTTCCATTTGACAGTCTATTTATCAAATACAAAGCTTAATATCTCATATCATCTATTATCTCATCTTCTCATAGCATTTGAGTTAATGATTATGGTTTGAGTTAAGGCATGTAATTTGTACTAGCAACTTCAGAAGTTTGAGCCTGACTCATATATTTTATGCTATCTCCTGCATTTTCTGGTTCTTCTCTACTGCATTGCGCCCCAACAAGCAGAAATACTGACTAATACAACTAATCATTAAATATAAATGATTTCTTATTGACTATTTGAATTATCAATCCAGGGTGAACTAACAATATCTAACATTATTGAATTAATAAGATACAGTGTCACAATCATGCAAAAACTAATAACCTTAACAAGGCAGAGTCAATTTTATTTTTTTATGAGCTTACACTAGAGCTCATAGCGAAGAAGGGTTTTAATATTTAAGAAAGCTCTTAAAGTGAGGGGTGAAGGGGAGGCTTTTATGGACAGATGTCCCTTGAGGATACAGGCCTTTCATTTGTGCTTGAGGCAGTCTACCATGGAGTGGCTGGACCCCAGTAGCACTACAACACCTGATGCCCCAATATCTCCAGGACAACACACCCTCCTTTTCTTCCTCCAACCCTCCTTCATCTTGCATCCTGCATCTTGAAACACAGGCTCTCCACCCCATGGCATTATCTCCTCTCTCTCCACTGTGCAGCATATGAGGTCTATCCTGACATCCCTGCTGGATGGTTTATTAATTTATTTCACTGTGCAGGATAGTAATTGGGACTTCTCCCATCCCTGTCCTATCTGAAGTAATGGTTACAGGGCACAGGTATTCTAGAAAGAAAGAAATGCATCCTAATTTGCAAGACTGGCATCCAGTCAAGGGTTTCTTGCTCCTATAATGGTGCACTTTTTCAAAGGAGTGGGAGTAACAGATGAATCACCTCTCTGAAATATCAGACTTGATTTATGATTCCTCGGTTACTAACCTACTAGCTTGTAGTATGTTAGTTAGCCTGCTGCCAGGAAAGGCTTGTTCTCAGAACATTTGAGGATCCATTCATCTTCCTACAAGTCGGTTTTGAAAAGCACTGAAACACATTGTATAATTACTGTTAACTACACAGTCAATGGAAGGGGTCCAGGGTCTTACTTACTTGTGTCCCAAATGCTTGAGGAAGTAGCCAAGGACTTTGAGGGACTGTACTCGAATGCTTTCACTCTTAGAGGCCAAGAGCTTGTATATTACCCTGGAATAGAAGCAAACAGCAAAAGCTGACAATAGCACACTATCTTGACAGAATAACATCTAACCCTGTTGAGGAAAGGGTCCTGCACTGGTTAGCCGAGAGCTTTGTTCCTTCAGAGTGAATTTATATTAGCGTTAAATGAATGTCTGCACCCATTCCACTATGAATTCCTCAGAACTCACAAGTAGAATTGGTAGATGATGTGCATTTATATTTCATAGGATCACACGGGGTATGTTTGATCATCCATGTCATATTATGAAATAAACATGTTAATGTTGGTAGTTTTCTATGCAGATTATTTTTCTTACTGAACAAGTGAATTATTCATGCATGCACCATGCAGGCATGCAACAACAGCACAGGCTTTTGGTGCATAGCTTTATTTTGTGAAATCACATCTTCATTTTGTGGCTGAACAGCAAAGGGATTGCGTTTCCTCTGAGGGGCTTACCGTATTCCATTTCTCTGGTCGAAAGCAGGGATCATGGAGGCTGGGTGCTCAGACATGAGGGCCACCAGCAGCTGCAAAACATCATGGAGATTTTCATCCTGCAGACAAATCAGGAGAGAAACAGTGTGAGAAAGATGGATGGGATATTCAAAACGCTAGAGAAAGATATCTCTCTTCAACATGAATTCAAAGATTAAATGTGACCTTGAGTCCTAGTGCACCGAAACCACAGAATGCACAGTAATACAGTATGTGAGTTCACCTGGAACAGAGACAGACCTACCTCATGCATTGTTAACAAATAGTTCAGGATGCTCTGAAGCTCATCCTCCTTCACACCTCGGTCCTGAAATAATACCAAAGTAGAAAGATAGTTAAAAAGAATGTATGTAGAATGTAGAATAGAATGTAGAATAGAATGTAGAATAGAATGTACGAGGGAAACGGATTAGAGAAGGGTTATTACAACCCTATTTATAGTATTTTTTTAGTTTCATGATAAACCAAAAGCCAAATGTATGCCTGCCAATATTTTGAACAAAAGCATCACAATGTGGACAGTGTTTGCCAATCCTGTCTTACACTGCTCGTGGCAAATGTTCTCATTTTGGTGCTTTGTGAGACACTTCTGGTGGGAGAACATTTAATGTTTTGGTCTCCAGCGTGTCCCCTTTTATTGTCGTGTTCAGATGGAATACATGACTGAAATGCCTCTAATGAGAACCTAGATTCGCCATTATTGATCGCAACAAAACTGACTGAGTAGCTTGATTAGAAGGCTATCTGGGTGATGACTTCCAGACTCCAAGCCTATTTCTGCCCAGTGTTAAAATTCCTCTTATTTCTGCCATGCCCTGGAGAGCCTGCTACAGAACGTGGCAATATAATTAGCTGCAGAAACGGGGCATGCTGGGATGTGAGCAGCAACATAGACACTTAAACTGTGCTGTACAAAACAACATGAATAAACTTGAACAAGAGTGTACACTGAATGTCGTGTTTCCGAGGCAAATAATGACACCAAATACCAAATACTCTGATATCCTTCCACTGTACACACCAGAAATCATAGCAACACTCTGTCCTTCAGGGGCCCTTTTGAAGAATAACACAGGGAGAGTTGACTTTGCAAGTATTTTCCCTGTGCACCTCAAAATCACCTCAAAGGGAGTGCCATGCAGCAGGGCTACAAGGCATGAAGACAGGTGGGATATACCTTCAGGATGAGTTGCTTGAGGAAAAGCAGCATGAACGCCCGCAGAGATATGATCTCTTTTTGTGTAGGCCTTGGTCCATCTGCAGGGGGAGAGAGAGAGACAGACACAGGAACAGAGATGAATAATATATCTTAACTCTAACAGGACAAGAACTGTTGACATTATCATAGCAGCACATACAGTGAATCTCCCAGTAAACACAAAGCAGACAACTAGCACCACTAATAATAAGACACATAACACATTTTCAGTTCAGGAGGGGTCATTCAAGGGTCATTCAGTCCAAATCAGTTCATCATTCACTCCACATCCAAGGTCAATGTGCAGCCTGGGTAGCCCTGGCCGCAACGTAGTGCCTTGGCAGCCAGCCCAAGGTCACCACGATCACACCTGCCCATCATGCCAGCCAACATCTCATTTAAGCTACCCAGAATACTTGTGCCAGCTCAAGGTCACTTGGGCACTCTGAAGTTAACTTCACATTGCAATTTATCCCGTCACAAACCTCATTGAGCATCTGACAGGCTCAACGCTGTCAGCAGGTATACATGCTATCTGCTGTGCAAATAAAGACAAATGACAGAATATGGCATATTAGGGCATTGATTAGCTGTCACATCACACAGATGCAGCTGTGTGGTAGATACAATAATTAATTTTGATGTCAGATTCTATTCAATATGCTGGGCACCCTTGTTGTTTTTAACACTGAGTAAACTCACTAATGGGCTGCAGCCACAGACAGATCAATATGACACAGAGCTATTCAGCTGGGCCCATCCAAAAATACAGAATATGCCATACATTACCAACAATACAAACAAGAGCGCTCTTAGGATTAGCAGTACTTTAAAGATCCAATTATAATGGTGCAACTTGGCACCGGTGTCATACATTCATTCACTCATTTCTAATACATCCCGCAGAGCCAGTTTTACACACTGTTCAGTATTACTGAATACTGATATTGCCTGCTTGTAACTGGGCCAAAAAACAGAAAAAGGCGTAGCTGGGGACATTTTGCTCAATTTCTTTCTTCTCTCCTCCGCACTGATAAACTCCAACCTTTTCCTTTGCTGGACACATGTTCATCTGAAATGGGGAAACAGTGCCATCATGACAGATACAACTGAGGCAGACACCTGACCATCCTGCTGCTCCACCAGCCAATCAATGTAATCAATGCTGAGGCTCCCTTAGGTTGCAGGAGGATGCTAAGTGCTGTTGCAGTCGACACTGATTAATAGAGTGAGAGAGGAAAACCCAGTGCAGGGACAGAGCCCGACATGGTGGGGATGATAAGAGCATCATTACCACAGCCACAGCATCCAAGTTATTCACAACCAATTATGCTCAGCAGCTCTGCTCAGCTCTTGTTTCTCATTCCCAGATCGCTTTACTTCCTGCATCCCAAGGGCAGAAGGAGAAAGTTTATTGAAAATGCATTTATGTCCATGGGATTAATGTGGAATCTTATTTCAGCTTATGATTGTTAGTAATAAAGCAATGGCATGCAAGATAGCGTGCTTCCTTTACACATCCACAAACAGTCTCATTAAACTGAAAGCGAAGAGAATAATTTCATTTAAATGCTTTTAGATAACAAAAGGCTGATTCAATTTTCTACTAACATTTCTAAGGCTTGATTAAGAAGCAAATTTTATCACAGCGATAAAAAGGTTCCCAGGGCTTTTCTAAAGTTTCAAATATTTGTAGCAACAGCCAACCTGGTCTGTTCTAGGGAGCTTGTGAGTGTGGCAACTTTACATTACATTACATTACAGGCATTTAGCAGACGCCTTTATCCAAAGCGACTTAGAATAAGTGCATTCAACATAGGTAGGCAAGAGAACGACTAGTCACAAGAAATCGTGAGTGCATTTCCTTCCTAAACAAGCATCTAAGAACATAACCAGTGCTAAGGTAAAAGTGCAATGAGTTAGCTTCCTACAGGGGAATTCCCATGTGTGAATCTGTAAATCTGTGGAGGGCAGTGTTGAAAGAGGGCATGCATGCTCTGGAAACCCTTTGCTGACTGCAGTTAGGAATTTGTGTCTCAGATGAGGTTAATTCAGCACAATCAAGGTGCACACAGAAATCAATTCAAACACAATCCTTGGTCAGATTATTCCTCTGGGGCACCTCTCTGTCTTGGTATCAGTGACATTTTCCCTGTAATAGAAATAAGACTGAACCAGCTGGAATTGGCCGTGGTGACTGGCTAAACAGCTGTGCAACCTATCTCATTACTCATTATTTGGTAAACAAAGGCAGGGCAGAGAGCGAGAAAGTGCGCAAGAGAGAGATTATGTGTTGGTTTGTGGGTACATGTCAGGGACTGAGCAATGGGCAGTGAGTGCCTGCAGTGATTCTGTGTAGAAGAGAATGACACATGGCTTTAATTTAATAGCACTTTCTATTATGACTTGAGAAAAAAGAGGAGGCACTTATAGAAACACTGACTAGCTGGAGGATCACCATTTTAAATGTCCTCTCTATGTTCCTATAATTGAACACTTCATTATCTGCCTGGCTCTCTCCCTCTTTGTTTGGCCATTTCTCACTGTAGAAGAACGGAGAGAAAAACAACTGACTTACCACATCAAGCACAGATCAATGGAAACAGACCCACTCTGAAAATGACCTACAACAGTAAAGTGATCCATTTTGGGTTATCTTTTCACCAGCTCTCTCAGCCTATTAAAATCTCCCTGATTCCAGGACAACAACATATTTAGACTTTAGCTTGAAAAGGCTACATTTTGGGAAGGCTTAACTAGAAAGATTGTCAGAGGCAGGTGGTTGACAAATATGAATTATCTCCCAATACATCATTGTTAATGGAGTAATTGTGTGTTTGTATATGTGTGTGTGTGTGCATGTGCATGTGCATGTGTCAGTAGCCTGGCATTCCTTCAGGTTTCTGCATCACAGCTTTGCAATAACTGCTGTGTCTGTTTTGTCAAGCAACTCTCCAACAATTTCCTCAAGGGAGTATTTCTCTGCAATCTAAAATGCCTTCTGCATACATAGTTTTATCCAAGGATTGGGGAAGGTGCTGGATAAGGTAACAAGAAAATTGTTTCTCCAGAAAAAAATTGGGGACTCATATCCATGACCCACCACTAGGTCCTGATCCAAACTTTGAAAGGAGCAGGTACAAGTTCAGCTCCTGCTAAGTTGATCAAACATTGATGTATCTGTATACCGTGAGACAGGTCCTGAAGCTCTATCTGCAGAAACGTTTCATGCATTTCAATCTACTCATGCCGAGTCATTTTCCTACTGATAGTGACTGTGGAGACATGTTGCAGGAACCGCAGTGCATACATACTGTAGTAAATAACGGTGACTGATCTTTGCTTATTTGTCAAAGGTAGCTTTGTTTGTCACTTCACTTCACTTCATGTTATACTGCTATGAGGGGGATGTAGAGCTAGCAACACACACACACACACACACACTGTAGAATAAATTCAGATATTGACTGCAGAAGTCTGCAGAAATGCAGACTTACGGAGAGTCTTGGAGTCATGAATTACTTGAGCATATTTATTAACACAAAGAGCTGAGTACTCAGGAGAGATGTACACACATGGTAGGGTATGCAGGTCTCTGCCAGGAAGGCATCTGGACAGAGATATCTATCATGGGACCGGTACCTCTCCCACGGGAGAGGCCTCTCCGACAGGCCCTCTTGGTATAGTTAATATGAACTGACCTATGTTACACGAGGCACTTAGTCAGTTCATTGTGTCATGTAAGACACACAGACCTACAGACCTACAGACCCACAGACACAGATGCACACACAAGCACACAAACACAAAACCAAGGTTTAAACAAGATGTTGCTGTTTTCCTGCAAGGCCTCTGTTAGCATCTTTGACTTTGAACATGCAATTATATAGCTAGTTGTTCTCACGACACTCCTATCCAAAACAGCATTATATTGCAGAGTGTAAGGCTACAAGGCTACAAGGCTACAAGTGAGTACTATGCAACAGTAGTAAAAGCAAAACATAGCATTGACTGAATAGACTGCCTGAGGCTTTAGACAAGATAGAAATAAAGTCATAGGAAAGGTTGCTCTGATGGCTAGGCTAAATATAGCCCACCATCCTAGAACATGAGCTCACTTATTAAGTCTTGTAACGTTCCCCTGCATAGTGTAGAAAGAACAGACAAGGGACAGATGAAAACGAGGGAAAGTGAGATTGAGAGGGCTATGGAAAGTCCATGTTATCCCTGCCTGTCATTACATAAACTAACCTGTTTGGAGGACTCCCAACCACAACAGATCAAGAACGCAGTAAATGCCTTGATGTGGCGTATAAGCTAAACTGTTTCTGCATTCATCCAGTTCTGGCACAGGCTCTGACACTCGTTCACTCGTTCTTTCTTTGATAGAAATTATTAGTGGTGTAAATTGTTACATGAACAGTTAATTGTACTAATAGTTTACTTTGGGGAATAATAGAAAAAACACCTAATAGCAGTAGACAAAATGTGAACTTTAACTTACAGGCAATAGATTTCATCAAGCCTTAGTGCAGCACAAACTGATGCCTGATACTCTGATACAACACCCCTAAATCAAGAGATAGGTCGTTTCAGAAAAGAAGAACGGAGAGCAAAAAGGACACGACAGTTCAAGGGCACTTTCACTTCCAGCAGAGCCTGCTTGGTGATGTGCTGTTGCTTCATAGAGCGAGGATGCCAGTCATATCAGGTTTCAGAGCCCTAACACCCACACCAGGCCCCTTACTGGGAATGACAGAGTTGATGTGGCGTGTCTGCCTCACTGTCATCTCTAGTGATGGCCACAGTCCTATCAGCTGACAGGTAAGAGTTTCCATGTGGAGATGACTCGTTTCATGTGGGGGAGCTGCCGCCATTTCAGAAAGACACAGGCTGTGACTGCACACTATGATTGTCATGAGTTCACTCCCAATGATTTCCCTTCCAACTTAAAATAATTCCTAAAAACAACAAACAAAATCAAATGTAATAAGATAAAGACATCACATTCCACAGCAAAAAAAAAAAGACAAATAAAACCTAGCTTGCGTTTGTTTAAAAAAAAATCTCTTGTGCCATAATACCAGAATGCTACATGTGCTCACCAAGGCCCTTTGGCAAGATGCCGCTGCTGTCCACAGGGTTGATGGCCCAGTAGTAGTACTTGAGAGTATGCATGAGCTGCAGCACTGTGCCCACTCGACGGATCGTGGTGTAGATGGTTGCCGTGCCAATGAACTCAGCAGAGAGGTACGTGTACAGAGAGAGCTGCACCTGGAGTGGGAACACACACACGCACGCACACACACACACACACATATCCATATGTTATTAACTTACGCACAGTGAATATACTCCTACATACAAAGACAGAATAATCCACTGAAACTTTCCAGACTGAACAAGATATTCTACTGAGCTGGATTGCAATAGCTGAGCCAATCATCAGGTACGGGCAACGCTTCCACGGACCCTTTATTATCCTTTCAACTTCATAGCACTCCCAGCTTCACTCTGTTCAGTGATCATTAGCAAGTCCTGTGTCATTAGCAACAGATCCGACAAGAATTCTCATTCCCAACACAGTCATTTCAACACAAAAGGGCCTTTTTTTCAGAAATTACAAGATGTGAATGAGTCAAATGTGATTGGTGGTGAAAGGCAGCAATGTGGTGAGGATGTGAGCATCATTTGATGTGGTTTAACGACACTGAAATTAAACACTGGAGATAATTGAACTTGAACATTGTGGGCAATGTAATTTCTATATTAAAATATAATGCACTCGTAAAATCATTTTTGTCTAGTAGGACATGGCAAGTTAGGACAAGGTCAGATGGCCCTTGTAATTACTACCCATCTAAAAGATGTCCCCACACATTGCATGCTCCCATCATTCACACTGCCTGCTCTCTGTGTGCAGTGCTCTTTGAGGATAGGGACAGAGGAAACGTGGACTATGTTGAATGTCCTAAGGGAAGAAGCCAGCATAGCTCTCTGTGCCGATGTAGCTAAAAGTGTTCTAACCCACTTCATTACCTCTGCTGTGTTTCTCTCTTTTCCTCTCCCCCTCTCTGTACTCCATTTTGTAGGAGTGTCACAGGGCAGCCTCCAGACACTTCTGTATTTATTTCCTCCCTTTATTTATTCATGGAGGGGCCCCACCGGCAGCATTGCTGAAGCAAATGTATTCGCCACACAAACTCAGCTCCTTTGATATGCCTCATCCACTTTTTTACGGGTCATTATAAAATGGGGGAAAAATCACTCTTCAACATTTCAAAAACTTCTTTGGGTTTAGCACAGGAGAGTGAAAGCAAGTAATAAACTCTCCAGCCATGAAATCTCTAATAAATATGAAAATATACCTAGCCGGAGTGGCGTCTGCGTGTGTTGCACTCCAGCCGACAGACTCCATTTTGCCATATGTGTTGCACTTGGCAGTCAATGTCAGTTGGTCACTAAACACAAACTGTCAAGGGGCTGAAGTAGAAAGTATTCATTAATTCGGCAACTTTCGCACAACATCAGCATAATTTTGCCTTTGGCCCTTTACCAACATCAACTTGCAGGAGTAGGGAAGTATGGGCGGAAAATGTCCCTGTCTAGAATCATCATATTTCATCATTGCTTCTTTTTTTATTACCACCTACACAGACTGTGCAATCAGTCGCTGCCATGGGGAATATGATTAACCCTGTCACCAGTGTGATATGCAGCGGAGAACATTAGTGACGTGAAGTGTTGGAAAGCTCCCGATATGCATCTGCGTCAGCCGGCTCACGTGTGAAAACACCGGGCCCTACACGGGCTCAGAGTTAAGGTACCTGGCTGATTCTCACCTTGGCAGGGGTGTGGATCCAGATGGCAGCGTTGAACAGGATGTGGTCACACAGCTGCTTGAGCAGCGGCACCCCGTGCGTCAGACCATCCAGATATTTCGCAAAAGACAGGAACTGCTCCAATACAGCCCTGGTGATGTGTACACGTGATGACTGCAGGAAGAAGCATCGAGTCATGTCAAATAATGTTCACCATGTCAGACCATTGCTGCCATGAGTGTATATCTATGCTCACTGAAATTGATTATGATACAGATCATATAGTTTACATTAATGCATGTCACAAACTGTCTCAAATACACGTATTAGAAGGTCCTGGGTCAATGAGTACTGTGCCCTTTTATTACTTGCTGTAGTTTTTACTATTCAG
The DNA here is from genome assembly GCA_900660455.1 of Gephyroberyx darwinii. NCBI lineage: Eukaryota > Metazoa > Chordata > Actinopteri > Trachichthyiformes > Trachichthyidae > Gephyroberyx > Gephyroberyx darwinii. Next base: position 1,309 of record CABFOQ010022001.1, on the reverse strand, counting down.
GTTAGAGCACCATGTTGCCAACACAAATTCCTCATGCATGTGATGTCTATGGCAACAGAAAACTCCACTTCTGATAAAGGGATGATGGATGAAATAATGTATTTAGTCATTTCTTCAACCAGTGAACCTAAAACCATGAAAAAACAGGGCATGTTATACATTCTTGATGTTGCAGTGAGGCAGAGAATTTCACTTTGATGAGTACTGTTACCATTCTGGCACCTGTTCCCTGCCCAGGTGGGGGCTGAGTGAGGGCAGGAGAGAGAAAGAAAGAAACGGAAGGCGAGGGAAGGAGGGTGTGGCATAAACAGATCAGGAACAGATGGTGCGATATGTGGAAACGTGAAACCTGGCAGCGGGAACGATGAAGAAAAAACAGCACCTCTCACGTGCCGACTGCCTGGCTGTTAGTTAACAGCAGCTGAAGCCAGCAGGCAGGCAAGTCACTGAGTGACAAAGTGGAGTAATTTCTCAATACTGCAAAAGAGCCAACACTCTGGGGAAGCCAGCAAGCTGCTATATCTGCATCACAAAATGGTTAAATAAAGATTGATGTGGAAAGACAGAGGGGAGGAAGAGAAGAGAGGTAGTCTTGTAGTGATCTTCCTCTAGCTCTGTTCATTTGACAGGACTTGAAGGGTTCAGACTAGATACTGTGAAGATTGATAGTGGGGAAAGCAAAATGGGGTTTCAATAACAAATAGCTTCTACAAGAGTTGTACCTATTTGTTTTTTCAAATCACTGTTCAAAGTATGACCAAATCATGCACTGGGGGTGTACTTATTCCCATACCATGGGTTTACAGTATGCTGGGTTCTCTTTGATAGCTTCTTATTGAGAGGGAAAGAGTAAACAAGACGTCACAGTATACCATTTGAGATGAAATTGGTTCCATTTGGAAATGACAGAGAAAATCCACGTCATTGTAGTTAGGTGACTGTGTTGTGACGTTATTGAGGTTGTGCAGTACCTTCTCCAGTAGGTACCCAATCACCAGAAAGCCCTTCCCTCCCAGCATCTGCTCCTGCATGGCCACAGAGCTCTTAAGCAGCTCCACCAGGAAGGCCAAGAGAGTGGCACTGCAAAACAAGAACATATAATCTCTCACACAGAGCTAAAATACCCATCTATTCATTTGTGGACTCACTTGACAGGTGGCGAAGGAGTTATTCTATGAACAGCAGCAGCAGGGAGAGACAATGTGGCAGAGGGAAAAAAAAAAGCTAAACCAAGGTCATTTTCAGAGGATGTCAACAATCGGCTGGGAAGTCTAGCCCATCACTTTCATCCCTCTTCAATTCAGAGGAA